>JAOQMP010102397.1:0-14977 GCA_027563575.1 Erythroxylum pedicellare
TGAAAGTTATGCCTGATGTCCTGATACAGGTTTAGTATGGCGAAGGGCAAGTACTGCTTCCATGTTTGATTCCGAATGTTGGGCTTCAGAGTTGGGGTCTAGCAACAGTACCCTATTTCATGATTATGCAAGTCTGGCCTCTAATCCCTCTATCATAATCATGCACAAATGCACAATTGTGTTAATGAAGTCATCTACATAGGTTGCACGATTATGCAAAGGGCATGATTGTGTAAACGTGACTTTTAACCCCCTTAACCCTAATTTATTTATTTTGTTCTCTCTCATTTCTTCTTTCCCTTACTTCTTCTCTCTCTAGTCAGCACTTCCAACCTTTTTTCACTTAATTTTCATTCGATTTTAAGTAGATTTCACAATTAATTCCACTTTTATTCCATTTTTACACAATTTCCCTCTAGATCTAGCGATTGTTTCATTAGAACTTAACTTTTTTAAGGGTTTGAGAGTTTGAGAGCATATTTCTTTTTCTACAATTTATAGCATTTTGTTTATGTTCTTGTTGTGTTATTTTGTAGGTATTCACGTAAACGATGGCACCTAGAGTGAAACAACTCATATGAACGTCCAAACCTAAAGGAAAAAAATGAAGGTTTCTAAAAGTAGTGCATATGATTTAGTTGCACATTTTTTAGCTTCATTCGTGATTTTCTCATAAGAAGAAGGTGAGAAATTTTAGAAACCTTACTCTAAAATTGTTGCGGCACCTTGATATTTTGATTTTCAAGTCTTGGAAGAATTATGGTCGAAGGATAAAATGGAATGTTTGAGTAAAAGAATCAATTGGTAAAATTTCATTCAGTGTGATTATTATAAAGAACTTACCCTAGGATTCTATACTACTTTATGTTGTTTTTAAAATAAAATATAAAAATATGGTGCTTTAAAATAAAAGTAGAACCTATTGATCTTCTTGTGAAGTGTTAAGAAATTTCCATTAGTTGGTACTTAGTAATGGCCTACATTTTCAATTATAAATAAGTATTAGCGCATTCTTAAAAGTGCCATAGGTGTATGAATGTGGTATTAATATTTTGGTTGATATGTATATTGAAATAAAAAACACTTGAATATAAATGGAACCAATTAATGTTTTGATCTTTTTGAGTGATTGATATTTGTAGGTAAGTTAATTTGATAAGATTTGATGAAATTGTGCGATTTTTGTATTGTTGCATGATTGATTTGTGTTTGTGTTTTGCTTGTTATCTTATTGTCAGTGAGTTGCAGAGGTCAGAAGTTGCTAGTTTTGTGTTGAATGTTGAGGTTAGCACCCGATTGCTTCAAACGCTGTTATTGATTTGTACAGACACTATTAATGACCGAGATAACGAAGAAAAGTTTCTACTCATCGCTTATGCATGAGTTTTCTGTTGTCGCGTGCAATTGTTTAATTTTGTGACGACTTATGACCTTTTGTTCGGTTGTCCTAATTAATTAATATGATGAAGACACGTAGGAAAATTTCTACCATGCAGGCTTCGAAGGCTCCGTCCCTTTCCGCGAATTACATACAGAAATTTAATTAATGTGATAGGTAATTACCGGCTCATTCATTCTTTTTATTTGGGAGTTTTTCTTCTACTGGGCAATTGGGAGATACGACATTCTGCTTTCTCCATGTCCATAAATTGCCTGCTTCTAAGCGATGACTCTTAAAATGCATGTCATTTTCAGGGAAAAAAAAAAAAAAAACTTAAAATGCAAATCTTGCCGCTTTTTCTACTACGCCTTAGGTTTCATCCGAACCATTTTTTTCATTTTTGCTTTAAACCAAAAGAAAGACTTTAAGCTCAAGTTGTGCAAAATTAGCTTTTAATTGATTGCCGTTTTAACCGAGATGATGTTGACGAGGCTTTAGAGGAATTTGATCTTTCGATCTTCCTCTTCATATTCCCACCTTGTCATTTATTTTTTATTGCTATAGTTTGAAATACTTATAGATGTAAAGACAAAATTTACGACAGATGAAAATTAATTTTTAGAATAATGAGATTTTTTTATAATTAATTATATAAATGATAACGAGAAATTTGGCTAATTTGCGATGCGATTTAAGAATTATCAAGCGTCACATTTAATTTAAGTGGTTACACGTGAACTTCTTCGGTGTGGTTACAATATACTTATGCATGTTCTCACATTTTTCTTTCAAAGAACTGAAAATTTTTCAAAATGCAAGAAAAGATATGTACCGAAGAAGCTATATATTAACTGACTAGACAAATTAATTATAATTGTCAAGGCTTCAAAAAATAGAATTAACAGGGAGTTGACAAACAAATAGAACATACCTTATAATCCTTCAATTTAAAGATTTAATTCAAAGCCTTGAACAACTGATAAAGTTGTTCTTTTGTGAACATAAGGTCACTAATTCAAACTATAGAAACAACCTATTTATAAAAATAGAAGAAAAAAAAGAGGCTAAGTACATCCTAACTTTCTCATACTCCCCTAAAATGGAAAGTTTTATGTATTGGATATGTTATCTTTGACTTTTAGCAATTGGAGTAGCAACTTGGCGTGGAGTCAAGATGAGCTACTGAATAAGGTGTGCCATTACTATGGTTCATCATAAATTAAGATCCAAGATGGGAAACTCAACATAACAGACGATTTAGCAACAGTGGACATCTATTCAGCTTTCCAAATTTTTGCTCTAGCTCCGTGTAACATTAGTTAGCTTATATGTATTAATTCTTACTAAAATAACATATTGTTGAAAATTAACTTTCTTATTAGGAAACATTTATCAATTTAAACAAATGTTTTGTTAAAAAAGACTAGTAGGTTAGTTTTTTGTCCAACTTAAGTTTATATCAAGAAATTCATTTATCTAGGCTGGTGAGAATTAGACTTAGAGAAAAAAAATACACAATCGTTGATATGCACTTTTATTCATAGTAGACTTAAGAGTGATTAGTCCTATATTAATCACTTAATTTTCTTGATGTAGTTTATGGGATATCTAATGACTATTAGTCAAGCTACTTTCGATTAAAATATGTCCCAAAATAGTATCAAAATATAACAATCCCTATATTAGACACTTTAAAGATCTTAATTCAACATAAAAGGTTAAAGTCAATGGTAATGTGCTTTATATGCTAATGGAAATAAGATGAGAGAATAAGTAAGTTTCTCTAATATTGTCATAGTAAATTATAAGAGACGATTGAAATAAGATAGCAAATTCATTCATCAAGTTGGTTGCCCAATTTACTTTAGTAGTAGCGATTGCAATGCCACATATTGAACTCTAATGGAAGACTAGGCTATATTATATTTTCTTTTGGGGCTCCAATTAATGTAGTTAGAACCACAAAGGGCAATATGGGTAGAAGTGGAGTGACACGTATTAGAATAACCAGCCTGATCTACATTGGAAAAGGCATAAAAAGCATGGGGTGAATAAGTTGAGAGAAAGAAACCATTATAAGACATCCTTTAAGATATCAAAGGACTCTTTTTATGACAAGCCAATGATTAGAGGTTGGTTTGTTCATTAAGTGTACTAACTTATTGAAACATAGTTGACATCAAGTCATGTAAGTAAAAGGGTACTGAAGAGAACTAAGTATTTAGTGATACTCAATTGAATCAGTCTCAAAGATCCATCATCAAGTTTAAGTACTATAAATGGAGAAAATGGATTTCTAACTTCTTTAAATTTATTCAATTTAGTGCAATTGGGAAGATCCAAAATATTTTTTCCAGTGATATAAAAGTAGACCCTCATAAGATCTAAGGGTTTCAATGCTAACTTGTTAAGTTGGTTATGATCCTTTAGAGATAACTAATTGAAAATTTGATTTTTAAACTTTGAACTTATGGTGAATGATTGCTAGTGATGATAATGTCATCCATATACATAAATAAGTATACAAATGCTTACATTGTAGAAGAGAGAAGTATTATTCTTTTGACTAGTGAAGCCACATGCAATAACAAGGGAGTAAACCTCTTTGTCACATACCCTGGGAGCTTAAGGAAAGTCATAAATAATTTTCTTTGGTTTATAGCAATAGGTCAAATATCAAGGACTAATAATGTCTTAGGGTTGCTATAAAAATATAAAAAAGAAAGTGTGCTTTACAAAAAGGCTTTATTAACATCTAATTTATTTTAAATCCATCCACGTGTTATTGTAATAATAAGCACAAGATGAACATTAACATGTTTAATAAAGGGACTAAATATTTTTGTATAATTAATATAGGACATTAGTAGACCATTTTCTTTATAATATAATCTTTATAATGAATAATGGAACCATTATGGTTCCTCTTAATTTTGTATACTCATTTACTCTAAAAAATGATTAGTGTAGGAGAAAAGGAGATATAAGAACACGTGTTATGTTTTTATAAGATAGAAATTCTTTGCTCTTGGCATCATAGTAATAAAGTTACTTATTAACTTGGGTAAATGAGGAGGGCTTTGTTCACTAAAAGGAAGGTGACAAACTTGTTTTTAGGAAAAATATTTTTTTGGTTTTTAACATACAATGATTGGGTTTATGGTCTTATAGGAAAAGTGATGAAATTAATGGCTTCTGGAAAGAGATAAGCCATAAGTGTTGTTAGTTTTATATAAAGTTGGTAAAATTGTTGCACTAGGTATGGTAGAGAGCTAAAGAAAGTGAACTACTTACTTGTGAAGGAGTGTTAAGGAGTGACCATGTATAAAGAAAAATTTCTTATAACTTTTAAAGAAGAGATTGGGATAGTAATGACATTTGGATTAAATTTATAAATGTTAGAGATAAAGTAATGTATATAAAAAGGTAAGGAAACATGGTTAAAATTATCACTAATAGGAGTTTTAACTCGATTAAGATTTTTATTTCTTAACTCAGAAAGGCATTTAGATTAGTTGTAATTGGAGATTCTTGGATTTGAATAGGACTTAGTTTTTTATGGAAATAATTCTTAAAAATACAACATGTCTAGAGATAAAGATACAATTTAAAAAGGTATCATAATAAATAAAGGAATGATATGGTAAAGAAAAAATTGAAGTACACACATAACTAAGATCAAAGTTTAAGTTTTTGAGTTTTATAGAGTTTAAGGAAAGGGTAGCAAAGATAATAAAAAACTCTAAATGAGGTCTCTCATTATCATACCCAAAGAGCCTACAGTAGGGCCATAATAATTGAGGATAACAATGGTTATTTTATTGATAAGATATGTGGTAATTTGGAGTGCATGTAACAAAAAAACAAAGATACATGGAAACATTTTGTTAGAGTTTAAGACTAGTCTTCACAATATGATATTTTTTGTATTCAATTAAGCCAATGTGCTCAGGTTTATATAATGGGTAAGTCATGCGTTGAATGCCATACTATTTAAAAATTGTGAAATTGCTTGATACTCTACTCCACCATCTACATAAATAATCTTGATTTTAGTGTCAAAGTGATTTTTTAATGATTTTGACAAATTTCTCAAGCACTTTAGACACATTATTTTTTCAACTTTAAAGAATAAAAACAAGATTATTTTATGAAATAATCAAGAAAAACAACTTTGTAGCAAAATTTTCCAAGAGAATTCATAAGTGTAGGATATAAACATCTAAATATATAACTTTAAATGGTTTATCAAAAAAGATAGAGGACATATCTTAAAAAATAAATAAACTCATTAATAAGGGAATGAGAAATGTGATACACATTAGGAGAATAGCTCCATACTAGCACCAAGTCACTACAAGTCCTATGCTATCAAGGATAAACACTACATATTTAGAAAATCATACAAGTAATACATAAGTTATTGTCTTCTCAATGGTAAGACAAAAAGTTATTGACTTCTTGACTGTAAATAATCAAGGACAATTCCAAACTTATCACCCAACTAGTATGAGTAGCTTCTTAGCTCTCTTGATGAATGGTGTAATACTTCAGACCATATCTAAACTATAGAAAATGAGTGAAAAGCTAGTTGTTTCTCATTTGGTGATGGTGTTAATGTTTAAGGCTATTTGGTATTCTCTTATCTATAAAAACATTTCTAGAAGAACCTGATGATTGTTCCTTGTTTCCTTCAAAATAGTTTAATATTCCTCTCCTTTTAAATATCATTTACTAACTTGCAAAAGAAGATTATAAAGTTGAAAATTTCCTCCTTGCACCTCCATTTTCTTTGAGCAATCCATATTAGGATGCCTTTCAAAGAGTTATATGAGTACGATAACTTTAAACACTTTAAGATAAGTTAAAAAATAAAGGACTTGGTAAAGAGCTTTTTGTAACTTTTATTACTAATATAAGAGCCATAATTGATTTCTAGAAGTAAATGAAGATTTAATGTGACTACTAGTCATAATTTTCTTATAAATTGGGAAAGAGGGGTGACCTAGACATTTATGCCATAATTTAGACGATAAAGCCACTAAGGTGGAAGGATTGAGATCGAATGACTTGCAAAAGTAGTCGAGGATGAGCACTCGTACAAGTTGTATCGACTTGTCCTTTGTCTAAGAATGCCTTTGTGTTTAAATCCTTCATAAAAAATTAGATAGAAAAGGATTTAAATGAAACTACTAACATGAGAGCCATATATTAAGTTCTTTTTAATCAAAGGTAATTATAAAACTTTATCCAGTGTAATTTTTTCAAGATCATATGTAATGTGATGTGTAGCACTAAAGTTAAGTTCCCAAGTGCTATTTTGGTGGCTTAATTCTCTTTCAACTAGATATTCTTGAGGCCAAGAAGAAAAGGAAAAAAAATTCTATAAGATAAAGATGTTTTCCCACTATGTCCTAATTTTTCACATAATTGACAAATAATATGAGGCTAACTTTGATTTCCTTGATAGAAAAATTGATTTTATCATGGAGAATTTTGTAAGGTAACTTGCCATGTTCCCAAAAGGATATTGCATCATTAATATGTATTGCAATATTTAATTCTTTACACTCATTGTTTAAACTATTTGGTATGTAAAAAATAATTTGAGCATCATTCAAAGGGTGTCCAATAAGTGGTAGGTCTTCAAACAGAATTTTTACCTTGTAATATGTGTAGTTGCATTCTTATCATCCTTTTCATTTGACATAAAAGAAGACATATTGAGAGTATTTAATTATTAAAACGATTGTAAAAGCTCACGTATAAATTTTTTTCTAAGCATTGGTTGAAGTGATACAATTATTTATTGTTAAATTGATTACATTATTGACATTTGCATGAATACTAACAATTACAAGGTAATTTTTACGTTTATAATAAAGATATCCAATATCGATTTATTATGGATAATGATTAATTCAATTAAAAACTGAAAGGTTTGCAGTCAAAGACCAGATTGGTCATTTGAGATTTTTAATTAACATACACAAATTTTACCATTCAATACAAGTTTTAATGAGATCGAAGAAGAGGCCTTTAGAGATACCTATTAGGTTAAAAAGAATTACCTTACCTATATAACTTTAGGTGTTGTATTTGTTTAGATTGTAATAAAATCTAGAGATATTTTCATTATTATAGTAAATAGAGGATGGTGGAATAAAGAAAAAAAATGTCTTGGTAGCCAAAAATAAGCAACGTGAAAGAGAAGTTTTGGTATATTAAAGAATAGGTGGAATGTTTTTTATATTTTATCACTAATAAAAGCACTAATATGTGTGTGTGTGTGTGTGTGTGCTTTTCTTGGTGATAAAATATAAGATACACACATACACACACACACACACACATGTGCTTTTATTAGTGATAAAATATAAGAAACATAAAACATAGTGGTAGTTCTATGTCAGAGAGGAGTGCCAGGACTTTCCCTACATAATCTAAGGAGAGGAGCAGTGGTGCAAGTAGGTCCAGATAGATGAGAACTATTTCTCATCAAGCTTCAATAGCTAGAGGCAGTAGAAGAGGAGAGGGCGATAAGCCAACTGTTTCTAAGTGTGATCATTGTGGGAAATTCCATAAGGGGGTGTTATAGGCTGACAGGAGCTTGCTTCAACTACGGAGAAAAGGGGCACATGGTTGGAAAGTGCCCACAGTATGTAAGACAGGGGAGAACTCAGATGTAAGCTTCAAAGAGGGTTGAGACCATGGGACATAATACTACAACTAAAGTGGGCAGTTCCAATGCAGCTAAGAAAGTGAATTCTCCAGGGAGATCAAGGGGGAAAGTACCAGCTAGAGTGTTTATAATGACACGGGAGGATGCAAAAACTGCTCTAAGAGTTGTGAATGCTATGATTAAATTATTTGATGATGATGTTATTATTTTGATTGATCTAGGGTCTACCTATTCCTTTGTTTCATCAAGTAGAACTGTGCATGATAGAAGTTTGAGCCCATTGGATACTCCTTTAATGGTTATTACTCCAATCGACCAGTATATTATTATTAGTCAAGTTTATAGATATTGTAAAATATGTATTGGTGGAGAACGATTAGTGGTAGATTTGAGGCCATTAAAGATAGGGGGATTAGATGTGATATTGGGCATAAATACGTTAGAAAAGTATAATGCTAATTTAGATTCCAAACAAAAAACAGTGGAGTTCAAGTTGGATGAAGGTAGAACGGTGGTGTTTATGGGGGACAAGAAAGCAAGTCCACCTAGAGTTATTTTGGCTATAACAGTAGAGAAAATGATGAGGAAATGATGTAAAGCATTCTTGGTATGCGTGGTAGACATGAAGATTAATGGAGGAAAGTTAGAAGAAATTGTTGTGGTTATAGAATTCCCAGATGTCTTTCCCGATGAATTACTAGGACTACCACCACCTAGAGAAATTGAGTTTCCCATTGAGCTTCTTCAAGGTACTACACCTTTATCGATTCCACCTTATAGAATGGCTCTAGCAGAATTGAAAGAGCTTAAAAAGCAGTTAGAAGAGTTATTGCAGAAAGGGTATATTAGGCCTAGCTCTTCACCTTGGGGAGCTCCGGTTCTTTTTGTGAAGAAAAAAGATGGATCGTTAAGGATGTATGTGGATTACAAGAAGCTTAACCATGACACTATCAAGAATAGATATCCGCTTCCATGCATAGATGATTTATTTGATCAATTGCAAAGGGCAAAAGGATTTTCCAAGATAGATTTGAGATCAGGTTATTACTAGTTGAGGATAAAGGAGTCCGATGTATCAAAGACTACTTTTAGAACACGGTATGACCATTTTAAGTTCTTATTCATGCCCTTTGGATTAACGAATGCACCTACAACCTTCATGAACTTAATTAATAGAGTCTTCAAACCTTTCTTAGATCGATTTATCATTGTCTTTATTGATGATATATTGGTTTATTCCAAGAGTGACAAGGAGCATGAGGAACATTTACAGATTACCTTGGAGACACTAAGAAAGAAGGAGTTGTATGCCAAATTCAATAAATGTGAATTTTGTCTAAGGTAAGTGGTGTTCCTCGGACATGTAATTTCAGAACAAGGAGTGAATGTGGATCTAAGGAAAATAGAAGTTATGGTGAAATGGGAAGCACTTAAGAATATAATAGAAGTGAGGAGTTTTTTGGGTTTTGATGGTTACTATAGAAGATTTGTAGAGGGCTTTTCCATAATAGCGACCCTACTTGCCAAATTGACAAGAAAGAATCAGAAGTTTGTATGGATAGAAGGATGCCAGAAGAGCTTTGATGAATTAAAGAATTGGCTCACAACTGTACCGATTTTGACTTTGCCTTCTAGTAATGATGGGTATATAATATACAGTGACATCTCAAGGAAGGGATTGGGATAAGTGTTGATGCAAGGAGATAAAGTGATTACCTATACTTCTAGGCAATTAAAACCTTATGAGATGAATTATCCTACGTATAACTTGGATTAGCTGCAATAATATTTGCCTTGAAAATATGGAGACATTAGTTATATAGAGTCACTACTAAGGTATTTACAGATCACAAGAGTCTTAAATATTTGATGAGTCAAAAAGAGTTGAATTTGAGACAGAAAAGGTGGTTGGAACTATTAAAAGATTATAACTTGATAATAGACTACCACTCGGGGAAAGCCAATGTAGTAGCGGATGCACTGAGCAGAAAGTTTACTATAACACATGTGAAGATAGTGTATCTTCCTTTGTTAAAGGAATTAGCCAGACTTAAGATGACATTGAGGTAAGTAGAATATGGTTATGTATTGGCTAATTTTAGCATAAGACCAGTGTTGAACAAGAAGATTAAGGAATTGCAGAAGCAAGATAAGTATTTGAGCAGGCTTAGAGAAGAGATTAAAAGTGGTCAATTTTCTGATATAGAGATAAGAGAAGATGGATTGATGGTGATAGGTAACAGATTGTGTATTCTCGATATGTTAGAGTTGAAGGATGAGATTCTCGATGAGGCACATAATGCTCCCTATGCAATGCACTCAGGGAATATAAGAATGTATAGAGATCTGAAAGAGCATTTTTGGTTGAAAAGAATAAAGAAAGATGTTGTAAAGTATGCTAGAAAATACTTAGTGTGTCAGCAGGTTAAAGCAAAACACTAAGCACCTATTGGTAAACTTAAACCTTCGTCTATTTCTGAATAGAAGTGGGAAAAGATTACGATTGATTTCTTGATGGGATTGCCAAGAACTAACAGGAAGCATGATGCAATATGGGTGATTGTCCATAGGCTAACCAAGTCAGCATATTTCTTGCTAATTAAACAGACATATTTTTTGAATGATTTGGCCAAGAAATATATAGATGAAATAATTAGACTTTATGGGATTCCAAGTTCTATAGTCTCATATAGAGATCCCAGGTTCACTTCCAGATTCAAGGAAAGTTTACAAGAGGCTTTGGGAACTAAGTTATACTTTAGTACAACTTTTTATCCACAAACTGATGGTCAATCAGAGAGAACGATACGAACATTAGAGGTAATGTTAAGAGCTTGTGTTATGGATTTCAAATGCTCATAGGATGATTATTTACCTTTAATTGAATTTACTTACAATAATTCCTATCACTCAGGAATTCAAATGGCATCTTATGAAGCTTTGTATGGCAGGAGGTGCAGAACTCCTATTTGTTGGGATCAGGAAGATGAAAGGAGATTTTTAGGGCCTGAGTTGGTACAAGTTATAGTTGACAAGATTAAATGGGTGAAGCAGAGACTCAAAATAGCTCAAGACAAAATGAAGAGCTATACGGATGCACATAAAAGGGAGATAGATTTTGAAGTTGGAGACAAAGTGTTTCTTAGAGCCTCACCATGGAAAGGAGTTTTGAGATTTGGTAAGAATTACAAGCTTAGTCCAATATACATAGGCTCTTATGAGATCATTGAGAAGATTGGGCCTTTAGCCTACAAGTTAGTCTTACCGCCAGAGTTGTCTAAAATTCACAATGTCTTCCACGTATCAATGTTGAGAAAATACTGATTGGATCCTTCACACATAGTTCAACCTTTAGAGGTTCAATTAAGGGAGGATTTGACTTATGAGGAACAGCAGTAGAGATTCTAGATTCGAAGGAAAAGGACTTGAGAAACAAAATAGTAAAGCTGGTTAAAGTCTTATGGAAGAACCATACAAAAGAGAAGCCAACATGGGAGCCTTTGGAAGAAATGAAAGAGAAGTATCCACACCTCTTTAATGACTCAAGTAAGAATTTCGAGGACAAAATTCTTTTAGGGGAGGAGAGTTGTTGGACCTCGAATTTTTTTCTAAATTATTTATAATTTGTTTAATTATTTATTTATGATTTATTTATTTATTTTATATTGGGTCCATTAATTTAGTCAACATAAGTAGAAATTAGAATTTAGATAGAAATGTTAGAATTATGTTACAATGTAATTAGACATTAGAGACTAAATGGACATTACATTAAAATGAAGGGTAAAATTGGAAGGAAAAATGAAGAGAAGGGTAATTTTGGAAAATAAGACAAAATGTTGTTTTTAAATAAGAAGAAGAAGAAGAGAATCGTGAAAGAGAGAAAGAAGAGAAGAGAAGAACGTGAGAAAGAAAGAAGGAAGAGAAGAAAATCGTGGGAGCTAGGGAAGGAAGAAGAGAAAAATGTGGGGAAGCTAGGAAAGAGGAAGAATCAACTTGTTAAGGTAAGTTCATCTTTCCTTCTTGCTTAGGTAGAGAAAAAAGTAGAGAAATGGGTTTGTCTTAGAAGAAAGAAGAGAAACCATATTGATTTTTCATGGATTTCTAAACTAGGTTTTGGTTTTTCTAACCTAGATAGACTATGGGTAAGTTAAGTTTAAGCTTAATTTTACCATTTTTGATTGTTGAATTTATGAATTTTCATTGAATATTGTTTTGAATGGAAACTTAGTTTAATTGAAGGGAATTAAGGAAACCTTACCCAAGAGTAAGTGGAAAGGCAATCTTGAGCTTGGATTCATAAGAAATTAGGTGGGTAATTTGTTTATAATTATTGTGTGAATGGGAAATTGCTTACTTGTATGTGTATATGTTTAATTGTTTGAAATGGAATTGTTTTGAATGTGGAAAATGCATTATGATTGTTACCATGTTATATCATAAATGATGTTATGACATTTTGTATAACCAAAAGAGGAAATAGCTTGAAAAGCATGAAAATGTGAATATATGACGAATTGAATTGAGCATGAATATTTGCTTGTGTTTGGGCAAGAGAGAAACCATTTCATTAGTCATGTGCACATTGACCTAAAGCCTTATCCAGGCTTCTTGCTTGTGGCATATGAGATCCTGAGAATGGACTCATTTTGTTCATAGTGTAAACTTTGGTTTCACCATTTCGATCATCCATGGAACTCTCAAGCCATTTGGTTGTGCATTTCATTTGATTTGTTGAGCATGATTGAGTGGTATGTTTTGATGGAATGTTTATACATGATATGTTTACGTGATAGCATCCTTAACTTTGAAGTTTTGAGTTAGAATTGTTGATGATTAATTGCTATGTTAAAATGTAATATATATAGATATGTACATATATTTATATGTTTGATTGTATGGCAAGTTGTCAATGGCTATAAATATATTATCTACTGAGCTTTATAGCTCAACCCACTACTTTCTCCTCAAGTACAGAACTAGAAGGTTAGCAATCCTTGCAAGGCCTTTGGAAACTCCAAGATAGCTATATTTAGTAATTAAGTTAGTTTGATTACTTTGAGTAGCTTTAACAGCATATCGAACATGAGCATCCTTTGTATTTTTATGTTAAGCTAATGATGTAGTTGGCAATATGTAACTAAAGCTTGTTCAAACTCTATTTTGTTCTAGTAATGAGAATGAGACTTGAAGAAGTTCCTTTGTGTATGTTTATGTTTATCTTGTGGTTAAGTTGTGATAGTTGTCAAAATAATATGTATATGTGTGCAGAATTTTGTGTTAAATTTTGGTTTTCTGAGTTGCGAGTCGAAGGTTTCTTCACGATGAAGCCAGATCTTGGCCGTGATGAACCTTTCCCGAAGGGTAAGTTTACTTGATTTTTCACAACTTCATTGCAACAAAGTCAGCCTTTCGCCGTGGCATATTTGTCCCGAGAGGTCCTTGGGTTAATTGCGAAGCCAAACTTTCGCTGCGACATATTTATCTTGAAGGATGTGTTCGACAAACCTTGAGACTTCACCGCAGTGCAGCTAGATGTTGGCCGCAGCAAACTTCTCCCGAAGGGTTTATGGAAATATTTCCATATCTTTGCCGCGGCGAACTTATTAATGGCTGCTGCTGAAATTCTTCTTAAATTAAAGTTTTTAACTTTCCTTTTTTCACGATCCTTAGCCGATCGCCTTTAATAGTCGCCTTAAGATTAGACACGAGACCTAGTGAGACCTAGGCCCTAATAATTATGCTTATCTGGTAATCATATTTTAATTCCTCTTGATTTAGTTGACATGAAAGCAAGGTATTAAGAATAACTAAGAACCCTCTTGAATAATGGGCATTCTAAGAGTAGTTATTCCCTTATATAAGCACACTAACTTTAGCATTGTCAGAAATGATATTCCTCAAATTGTTCCATAAAGTCTAAAGGGTCAAAATCATAATAATGATCATACTAAAGCTAAGAGAGATTATTGTTTTCAATCTTGATTTTGAAGCAGTCCCTCAATTTATCTTTAAGATTTAAAATATATTTTAATTCCTATGATATTGATTTATTGGTTTTGATTTTATATAAGCATTAGCCTTTAGTGAAAGTTGAATTGACCCACTTTACCTATAAAGAATCCTTATTAACTAGTAATCTCCACAACTTCTTTGACAATAGAACTTTTAACTACCTTAATAAATTTTATGCCCAAACTGCCCATTGACCTAAGACATAAACATGAGCCCATTTGAATTTGGTTCTAAAATAATTCCCTTCCTTTCTATTATATAGAAAATTCTCTCATCATTCTTTTAGTGATCTTAACAATGGTCCTTAGCAAACATAGATGACCAGACCAAAGAATTTGCACATTATTAAGGATTAAAATGATGAGCAAAACTCTCCTGAAAAGGATAAGCAGTTACTTTGCCAAGAAAAATCATATTTTTGGAATAGATCCAAGAAAGGTTAGCAATCAATGAAACTCAATCTCTTAGTAGTGATTGAGATACCTATATACCTAAATAGAATATGTTCTTGGTTAAAACCAATCAAGAGAGCCATCTGGTCACTGGTTAAGGGAGAGTCAATAGAGATGAAGAATGAGATTTTTTAAGTATTGATGTCCAATCGTGTAATAAGCTTAAGCTTTGACAAAGAATTTATGAATACCTAAATAAAGGTAAGAGTAGAGGCATACAATTGTTTGACCCCATTTCTGGAGCCCAACAAACTGGAGTCAAAATAAAGCCCATCGACCCATAAAGGTGGGGTGCCCGCAACAGTCAAACATCAATATCACAAACAAAACCCAATCATATTTCATTAATGAATTCAAACAGAGTTAATATAAGCTTATACAAAATACAAAAATACAAAAGTTACATATGATACAATTGAATGCTTATGCTTGATATGATTCTAAAAT
>JAOQMP010102417.1:0-14974 GCA_027563575.1 Erythroxylum pedicellare
AAAGAGAGTAAAAGGGAAAAGCAAAGTAGTTTTTGAAGAGGAGAATTCAGTGGTCTAGCCTATTAAGTAGTGGGAGTGAATCATTAATAGGTGAGATAATGGTTGAAACCCCTAATCTTAATGTTAACCCACCTAGGAATGGTGATAATGGAGGTAATAGGGAGTAGGAGCCAGTTAGTAAGAACAATGGAAATCATAGAAGAAGGACCACTAGGGAAGCTACTATAATTGATGTGAATTACGATCTTTTTACTGTTGCTTGCCCTAATTTTGATGGGAATTTTGAGGTTAAAGGATTGCTTATTAACTCTCTTCTAAAATTTCATGGTTTGATAGGAGAAGATCCCTACATTCACTTGCAATCGCTGTTCATGATTTGTCAGAACATGAAACCGGTGGGCGCTTCTCTTGATCAAGTGCTATAGAAAGTCTTTCATCTATCCTTGGAGGATAAAGCAAGGGAGTGGGATATGAGCCTTTCAAGACATGTGGCAAATGCCTACCATAGTTAGGAAAATTTGTGAAAGGCATTCTTAGAGAAGTACTTTCCTACCTCCAGAACTTCATCAATGAGAAAGGAGATTTACTCTGCACATCAAGACTATAATGAATCCCTCTATGATTATTGGAACCGTTTTTAGGATCTATTGTCAAGATGCCCTCACCATCAAATACCAAATGAGCAGTTAGTGCAGTACTTCTATGATAGGCTGAAGAGCGAAGACAAAGGTATGTTGGATGCAACCGCAGGGGGTTCACTGATTGACCTCACTGTTGCAGAGGCCTAGGATCTAATTAAGAAAATGGCTCTCAATCACTAGCAGTACAGTGTTAGGGACACTAAAGGAGTACACAAGTTGGGAGCTTTAATAGTTCACTCCAGAAGAATGGAAAGTTTTGAGTCTAAGGTCGACTCTTTGGAGAGTAAAATGAGTTTGCAACTATCCTTCATTACTGCAGAGTTGAAAAATATGAGTGTTCATCGTCCACCAACTTCTATAGATCTTACTGCACATAGTTGTGACACTTGTGGTTTTATGATGCATATCTCTAGTGTCTATCCTAGTTGTTATGAAGAGGTATCTACTGTCTATCAGGGTCAACGAAATCAGAAGTGGGATCCTTATTTGAATACACATAATGAGGGATAGAAAGAAAATCCTAGACTTAGTTGGAGAAATGAAGAAAGTAGAGCTCTAAACAGATTTCAGCAAGGTATAGGGGCTAGTCCTTCCACAAACTAGTTCCAAAACCAACATCAAGCTTTAACTGTCCCATAAAAGGAAGACATAAATCAGCTCTTGCATAATATGATGGCATTGATGAAGGAGGAGAGGACTTCTAATAATATCCACTTCAATGCCATAACTTCTCTGATTCAATAAAACTCTTCTAAGAATGCTACCAGATTCAATGCTTTAGAGAAAATAACGGAGCAATGGGAGATAAAAGCTGAAAACATCAACTCCTATATCACTCAACTATCTAATAACATGAGTGAGCAACAAGCTAGGAGCAGTGGCACTATTCCCTCCAACACTATTATAAACCCTAAGAGCATGAAATTGGTGGGTGCTTCTCTCGATCAAGTGCTATGGAAAGTCTTTCATCTATCCTTGGAGGGTAAAGTAAGGGAGTGGTATATAAGCCTTTCAAGACATCTGGCAAATGCCTACCACAGTTGGGAAAATTTGTGAAAGGCATTCTTGTAGAAGTACTTTCCTAGCTCCAGAACTTCATCAATGAGAAAAGAGATTTATTCTGCACGTCAAGACTATGATGAGTCCCTCTATGATTATTGGAACCATTTTCAGGATCTATTGTCAAGATTCCCTTACCATCAGATTCCAAATGAGCAGTTAGTGTAGTACTTCTATGAGAGGCTGAAGAGCGAAGAAAAGGGTATGTTGGATGTAGCCTCATGGGGTTCATTGATTGACCTCACCGTTGCAGAGGCCTAGGATCTAATTAAGAAAATGACTCTCAATCACTAGCAGTACAGGGTTAGGGACACTAAAGGAGTACATAAGTTGGGAGCTTTAACAACTCACTCCAGAAGAATGGAAAGTGTTGAGTCTAAGGTCAACTCTTTGGAGAGTAAAATGAGTTTGCAACTATCCTTCATTACTATAGAGTTGAAAAATATGAGTGTTCATCGTCCACCAACTTCTATGGATCTTATTACACCTAGTTGCGACACTTGTGGTTTTATGCTGCATATCTCTAGTGTCTATCCTAGTTGTTAGGAAGAGGTATCTACTGTCTATCAGGGTCAACGAAATCAGAAGTGGGATCCTTATTTGAATACACATAATGAGGGATAGAAAGAAAATCCTAGACTTAGTTGGAGAAATGAAGAAAGTAGAGCTCTAAACAGATTTCAGCAAGGTATAGGGGCTAGTCCTTCCACAAACTAGTTCCAAAACCAACAGCAAGCTTTAACTATCCCATAAAAGGAAGACATAAATCAACTCTTGCATAATATGATGGCATTGATGAAGGAGGAGAGGACTTCTAATAATTACCACTTCAATGCCATAGCTTCTCTGATTCAATAAAACTCTTTAAGAATGCTGCCAGATTCAATGCTCTAGAGAAAATAATAGAGCAATAAGAGATAAAAGCTGAAAACATCAACTCCTATATCACTCAAATATCCAATAACATGAGTGAGCAACAAGCTAGGAGCAGTGGCACTATTCCCTCCAACACTATTCTGAACCCTATGAGCATGAAACCGGTGGGCGCTTCTCTCGATCAAGTGCTATGTAAAGTCTTTCATCTATCCTTGGAGGGTAAAGTAAGGGAGTGGTATATGAGCCTTTCAAGACATGTGGCGAATGCCTACCACAGTTGGGAAAATTTGTGAAAGGCATTCTTGTAGAAGTACTTTCCTACCTCCAGAACTTCATCAATGAGAAAAGAGATTTACTCTGCACGTAAGGACTATGATGAGTCCATCTATGATTATTGGAACCATTTTTAGGATCTATTGTCAAGATGCCCTCACCATCAAATACCAAATGAGTAGTTAGTGCAGTACTTCTATGATGGGCTAAAGAGTGAAGACAAGGGTATGTTGGATGTAGCCTCAAGAGGTTCACTGATTGACCTCACCGCTACAAAGGCCTAGGATCTAATTAAAAAAATGACTCTAAATCAGTAGCAGTACAGTGTTAGGGGCACTAGAGGAGTATATGAGTTGGGAGCTTCAACAGTTCACTCCAGAAGAATGGAAAGTCTTGAGTCTAAGGTCAACTATTTGGAGAGTAAAATGAGTTCGCAACTATCCTTTATTACTGCATAGTTGAAAAATATGAGTGTGCATTGTCCACCAACTTCTATGGATCTTACTGCACCTAGTTGCGACACTTGTGGTTCTATAATGCATATTTCTAGTGTCTATCCTAGTTGTTATGAAAAGGTATCTACTGTCTATCCGGGTCATCCAAATCAGAAGTGGGATCCTTATTCCAATACACATAGCGAGGGATGGAAAGAAAATCCTAGACTTAGTTGGAGAAATGAAGAAAGTAGAGCTCTAAACAGATTTCAGCAAGGTAGAGGGGTTGGTCCTTCCATAAACCAGTTCTAAAACCAACAGCAACCTTTAATTGTCCCGCAAAAAGAAGACACAAATCAACTCTTGCATAATATGATGGCATTGATGAAGGAGGAGAGGACTTCTAATAATAACCAATTCAATACCATAGCTTCTCTGATTCAATAGGAGTCTTCTAAGAATGCTACCAAATTCAATGCTCTCGAGAAAATAATGGAGCAATGGGAGACAAAAGCTGAAAACATCAACTCCTACATCACTCAACTATCCAATAACAGGAGTGAGTAATAAGCTAGGAGCAGTGGCACTATTCCCTCCAATACCATTATGAACCCTAAGAGTTTGAATGTCATCACTCTTCGAAGTGGGAAGTGAGTGAAGTTTAGTCATCAAGATGGTGAAGAATTGCCTTCAACATCTGCAAGAGTCAAGAAATCTGAAAGCTCTAAGGAGAGAGAACTTATAGTTGAAAAGGAGTCCACATTTTTAAAGAGGAAAGGAGAAAATTCTGAGAGTAACCAGGTACAAGCAACAACAAAGGAGCATATGGAATCAAGCAAGCATAGAGCCAATGAAGCTAATGGTAAGGAGGTAAATCTCAAAAACCTTCCCTTTCCTAATTCATATTTAATGAGCAAAAGAATGACTGAAACTAAGCATGAAAAAGATATCATTGATTTGTTTAGTAGAGTGGAAGTCAATATTTATTTTCTTGATCTTGTGAAACAGATTCCCGCTTATGCCAAATACCTTAAAGATCTGTGTATCCATAAGAGGATGTTTATATCAAATGAAAGAGTTCAATTCATCTCAAATGTGTCTGCTTTGTTTAAACCTTAAATCCCTGTGAAATGCCAAGACCCTGGATCTTTCACTATCCCTTGCACTATAGGTAAAGTTACTATAAGAGGAGCCTTGTTAGATCTAGGGGCAGCTATTAATGTCATGCCTAGGTCTATTTACATGTCATTGGGAGTCAAGAATCTTAAGTGTACAACTGTAGTACTACAATTGGTTGATAGATCTATTAGGCATCCTGTGGACATTATAGAGGATATTTTGGTCCATGTTAAGGGTTTAGTCTTTCCTGCTGATTTTTATGTGCTTGACGTATCTTCTGAAGTTATGCATGAAACCACACTGATTCTTGGTAGACCTTTATTAAGGGCACCATGATTAGCATGAAAGAAGATACCATTATAATGGAAGTAGGTGATCAAAAAGTTTGTTTTAATATGTATGGAGCAATAAAACATCCTCATAAAGATTACTCACTTTTGGGTGTTAACATGATTGATATTGTTGATTGATATTGTTGTTGATGATGCTTGCTCTAAATTTGAATTCCAAAATGCTTCCTTTAGCTTTGCACTATATTCACTAGATTCTTCTATTGTCAGTGATGACCACTTAAGAGAAAGGTTTTTTGTTAACGTTTCAGGTGAATCTGGAATTGTGGAGGCTGACACAGATGTGGCAATTGGTAAAGTTGTTTCACCACAACAAGGCCATCTGTCGAAGGTTCACCAAGAGAATCAGAAACCTCCATAACTACCAGATGGTTTCTTTCCTTCACTTGTTTACTTACTTTTTCCCTATGACTACTTATGACATGTTTTGGTGCATTAATTGGTTAAGTAAGTGTGGGGGAGAAACCACCCTAGTAGGAAAATAACTTAGCTTTTAGTTAAATCAGTAGTCTTTCAATTCAGTAATTTCCCCTTCTAGTTTCATCTCTTTCCTTTCTTTTGCTACGCTCAATTGCTTGATGCATGATACCCCTTCCAGTCTGACCATCGATATGCATTTCAAGGTTTTCTGAGTATCCACCGGTGTCCTATATCTGTTTGTCTGTTTGTCATATATGATATTTCTTTCTTTGTTTATCATATTGTTATTTCTTTATTGAAGTTTTTTGTATTATTGAGTTTTGGGTTATTTTTTCCACGACGTGCATTCCATGTTGTCGCGGAAAAACACCCTTGTTTCTTTTTATTTTGCTCTTAGGTTATGGTCGCCGCGTCAACAATAGAAATCTACGCAGGCGATTACCATCCTACCCCTATCTTTCATTAACCATTCATCTTCTTTATATCATTTTCGTCTTTTCACACCACCCTTCCTTTAACCATCCGACCCTCCCTTCGGCTTACATATTGAATATACACAGACTCTGCACCTCCCCTCATCTCCTTCTTCACGATTTCCCCTTTTTCTTCTGTCTCCCACTCTGTTTCGTTGTAGTTTTCTTCCTCCTCTCGGCAAGTCTCTTCTTTTCTCTTCTCTTATGTTTCCATTTCTCTTTATTTCATTCTTCTAGGGTCTTGCCGTGATACAACATGTGATTTCGCTGCGGCACGATGGAGAGGTTTTGTGATTTCACTGCAATAAGACAGAGAGATTTCGTCGCAGCGCACACGAATGTTTTTTGCTACGATATAACTATTGATTTCGCTGCAGCGCAGAAATGATTTCGTCAAGGCGAAGGAATGGTTGCCGTGGCAAACCTTGTTAATTTTATGGTTTAAACTGTATTTGTTTATTTAGTTTGTTTATTGTGTGTTTTCTCTGTAGGAAAATGTCTCACACCAAAAATCCTAGACTTCCCATTGAATTTGACTTCCCTGCTGAAAACTTTACATTTAAGGAACTCTATGCAAAAATCGATGCTAGACCTATAATTAAAAAGCGTCCTTTTCTTCTCACTCCCCAAACAAACCCTTTGTCTAGCAAGTCCATGCCTCATAATTAACTGGTCTAGTTCAGCTGCGTACCTTAGGAAATGACAAGTTTGTTTGTCATTTTTACACCTATGCCCAATTCTACAATCGACTTGCCATTAA
This sequence comes from Erythroxylum pedicellare, assembly GCA_027563575.1. Taxonomy (NCBI): domain Eukaryota; kingdom Viridiplantae; phylum Streptophyta; class Magnoliopsida; order Malpighiales; family Erythroxylaceae; genus Erythroxylum; species Erythroxylum pedicellare. The sequence continues at coordinate 6,406 of JAOQMP010102417.1, forward strand.
CTTCTGGGGTATTATGGAACCACATGCCTTTACTATAGCCACTATCTGTCGCCATTACGATCTCCCCCTATCGCCACTGCTACTATGACCAGTTAATTCATAACTACCTTATGGCCAATATTGCCCGCACCTTCTGTCAAGGGGGCACTGATTGGCATCGACAATGCAGTGTTGAGCACTAACTTAAATGCTTTGAGTTGAGGCCAGAGGCTCATCCTTGGCTGCACTTAGTCTACAACAACATCCTCCCCACCCTCTACCTCGATTACGTCACTAAAAACCAAGCCCTTTACATCTACCTCCTGATGATCAGGCATCTGGTCAACATAGCTGATGTTATCGTCTCCATCCTCCATCCAAAAAGCCAAATTCACCACCACTGTAGTCTTCCCTTAGCTCGTATCTGACATTTTTCATGCCCACCACGTCCCTGAGTATGATAACGATAACTATTTTGACCTAGACACCTCCTTTAGGTACGATTGCCTTAAACAGCCTGCCCTTCACCCGCCACCTTCTCCCCCACCTGTTTCTGATCTTGGTGCAACCCCAGGCTAGCCAGCCCAAGAAGTCCCCATGCTTGTCACCTTAGAGACCCTTGCGGGTAAGATCGACGAACTTTCTACTAAGCTCTATCAACTCCGTATTATCTATGATCGAGATCAGTATGATCGAGATCAGCATTATCGACGTCGCATGGATGCCTTAATCACCGAGCGCTTACACTTCCAATTTCCCTCTGATGAGGATGAATCGATATGTGGCACTGGTACATTTGGGGCGGGCACATTTAAAGTAGGCCCATCTGGCGCCAGTCCATCTCAGTCCGATGCTGACCCTCCTACAAACTAGTCTTAAGTCTTTTTGTTTTTTGTGTTGTGGTTTCATTTTTGACTCTTCATGTTTTTATTCTTGAGTCTACTAGATACTTAGTTAGCTTTTTTGATGTATTTTCCTTAATTTATACTGACCATTGTGGATACTGTCACTTATTTCATTGGCTATTCCTAGCCTTGTCATTTTGCTAATTCTCCTTATGTTTTATTTCCCTTTGTGCTTTATCTTTCCGTTGCTCTCTGTTTATATTCTCTATGTGATTGTGTTTTGCTTGTTTAACATTAAGGACAATCTTATGTTTAAGTGTGGGGGAAGAATGTCTATCTTTTTAAATTAAGCAAAACAACTTCCTCATGCATCAATTTTGGCCACTTTATTGTTTTTAAATAGGTCATTTGTGTGTGTAAAGTTGTTAACTTGGTTTGAGGTGAATTTGCACTGACCTGGCATTTTTTCACATTTTTGCCACCTTTCTCTGAGGCCATCACTGGTTTCACTGCGACGAAACTCTACTCGAGCATACTTCACTGCGGCAAACTTGTGGTCACCGCGACGATGCCCCCTTATCTTTTCTCGGTCAAGCAAATTTTTTTATTCTCTCAGTTCAACAATTCTTCAAAATTAGATTCTTAATACCCCTGTGTTGAATTTTTTAAAAATTCAAAGTGTTACATGTGCTTTTTGAAAATCATCCATATTTTAAAATGATAGTTGATTTTGGCTAATCCTATTTTCAATTTTTTCAACGAGGTGTAAATGAGGGTATGCTAAGAAAGTGATGCTATTTGTTTTTAAACCTTGAGATCGCTTAATTGAGATACTAACCTTGTTAGAAGGATATCTGGGCCTAAATTCTTTCATTTGTGTGTATCTACTTAATTTCATATCTCTCTAGAACTTGTTTTAATTCTTAATCAAGGCTTTATGAACTAAAAATTTTGTGAATATGATAGAGGCGTTCATTTCAAAACCCTTAACCCAAGCACAAGTGCAAACACTTAAACATTGTTAGCCCCTTGAGCTATCTTTTTGAGTGCATGCACATGTCTTCATATTGATGTAAATATTTTATCTCCAGTTTTCTAAATTTAAGTTGATCTTTGTCCAAAAAAAAAACTTTAAGGAGTGTTGTTTGCCTCTAAAGTACGAATTTGCTTGAGAAATTGTTTTCAATTATAGAATTCAATTATGTTGAAAAAAAGAAAAGAAATGCTTATATGGTAGAATTTTAAATCTTTTCTTTATAATAGTTGATGCTTGTTTGATGACAAAAATAATTATAGTGCATATTACTTATCTGTTTTCTTTTATTCCTTCCATTTCACTTGGCCTTCATCCATCATTACAACCTTTAAAGTCCTTTTGATTTGCAAAATTATGGTTCCTGTAGTGGAGAGGTAGAACTATCACAAGCTTATGGTAGAGAATGAACTAAGTAGATTTTATAGTGAAATTATCCTAAGAAAAGTGAGTTGAGATTTAAACAGTTTCATTTGAGAGAAATCTCTTTAACTTGATCTCTTGGATTAAATTCTTGTAGTATTTATCTTCTTAGTGCTCCCTCAATCTGATTTGGTTGATTTCTGAGAAAGTGGTTTTACTATTTTTCTACTCTCATTTTTAAGTATGGTCGGTATTTTCTTTTGCATATATATCTCTTTGATCTTTCATAAGCTTTTTCCAAGAGTACAAAGGTCTAAAAGTGGGAGAATTTGATTGAACCTAAGTTTTCTGTATTATTTAGTGACATTTTCATGGTTTTTGTTATACTTTTCGGCTCCTTTTGTTCGATATTGTGCTTAATTTGACCTAAAAGTGCTTGTTTTGAATTAATGTAATTTGAGGATCAAATTGACATAATTAGTTAGTAATTGCACTTAATTGATTTATAGGACAATTGATATTACAAACTATTACTTTTCATTGCAGGACACTCAAGAAGTAGAGTCAAAAGTGGAATAAAGAAATTAAAGTCACAAGATTAAGCAAAGACATTTCGGGTAAAGTTTGCCACAGCAAAGTCAATGTTTTGCCACGACGAAACCATTAAAGATCATCGAGACGAACCTTTGAATCAGTGCGAACCTGAACTATTTTTGAAAATTTCACATACTGTGCAACCCGATCCGACATCTTGTTTTAGAAAGAAACCTATTTTGGGATAAGTTATAAAATAGCACAGGGAGAGCCGACATCATTATCATCATTCCATCAGCTTGCCACCCATGATTCCATCATTGTTTTCTCTCATATCTGTCTCCTTTTGCCTCCATTTTCACTACCAACTTCCACCATGGGTAGTACGAATTCATTCCTAGTTGTCAAGCTTTCGGTTGCAATGCATGGCTAGGCATTTTCCTTCCTCTTAAAGATGTAGAAAAGGCTGGAGTTCAACATGCTTAAAAGGGGAGTAGCTTAATCCATAGTTTAGCTATGATTTATGAATTCCTAGGTCTAGGATTTGTAATTTGTAGTTAAACTACTTGATTATGGTTTAATCAAATGTTGGATTATGTGTGGCTGGATTGGTTAATGTAGAACTTTGAGTTTGAATATATGAAGTTTCATATATGTCCATTTGTGATCTTCTTAACTCTCTTTTATCTTCCATGGTTGTGATTGATATTAAGTTGATTAATATTTCATTTGACCTATTGCATTGTGTGATCCTACTACACATACTAAGCCGTACTTAATGGGATCATGAGACATGGAGTCCCATTGATTAACATCTTGGACTAAAAGAGTACTTTAAGGTTTATTATTTTGAAGCTTAGTGATCTCTATTCCCATAAAAATCAATTTCGGACTAGGATGGCCAAAGCTCATTTTCAAGAGGAGTGATTGATCACTTGTTTTAATCTTTCCGTTTTCTATTCCTAAAAATCGAAAAATATATTTTACATACTTTTTGCAATTTAATTTAGTTCAGTTAATGTTTTCAAGGATCAAAAACCCCCTTTTCCCAATTAACTTGCATAGCATTCCATATAGGTTAACTTTGTTCCATTCATTTTAGGTTCTAATTAAGTGAAACAGCCTAAGGTTGCACCTTATATTGCAATCCTTAGATTATTATTTTTTATTTGACTTCTAAGGGTACGAACAAGGTTAGAATTGGTGCTCCATTTGATACATGAGTGTACTATTTAAACTTCATTTATATATAAAGTCCCTAATTAGGTTATCAATCCTCTTCATAACTCCTTAGGCAATCCTAATTGTGAGCACCAATTGACATTAAGGATTTTCAATACACTAATTATATGTTGAATTCTTCCCTTATAGGTTAAGTGCATATTACTATATTACATTAACTCTGAAGTCTTCTTTTTATTAAAATAGTTAAAGGTTTATAGTCCATGAGATTTAAGCTTCTAGTATAAGTGGGTACTTTAAAATATTTGAATGACAATTATGGAAGTTTTAAGTTGGTACTCTCAAGATTACAACTAAGCCTTGACATTTCCTTAAATGCCATCAGTGATCTCATAATCGGGGAAATCTTGCATTTTATAATGAATGTTCTAGGATGGAAATAAGATACTTTAGCATAAAGGAAGTCCCTAAGGCTTGTATTGATATTTTAGGAAAAAATATGCAAGGCCTTAGGATTTAAGGAAAAAAGAGAGAAATTTTTTAAAGATTTTGTTTCTAGGAAAAAAGGTGAGACGAAGCCATTAACTTCAAGAAATAAAGCACTTAACCTAGAGTTTAAGATCTTGCCTCCTTATTGACAATGTGCACACTTTAGAGATTCCATGATATCCTTTTCTCATTTATGTTTTATGAATGAAAGGAATTATGATCATCTTAATGGCGTTCCAAGAAGAGTAAAGAACTTAATAGGGAATCAAATTAAAAGATGTCTAAAGAAGCACTTATTAGGAGGCATCCTAATAATTCTAACCTTTCTTTTTATTTATTTATTTATATTTACTTTACTAATGTTTATAATACTTTTAGGCTTTTTTTTTTGATTTTTTAGAGTTTTATCTCACTATAATTGCATGGAAATAAGAGAGAATTATATAGCATAGTTTCCTTTTTTTTAATTGATTTTATTGTCTCAATTATTTATCCTATATGCAATTGCCATGTTTAAGTGTAAGAGAGATTGAATTTCCTGAAAATTTCCACCTTTTGTGTTTAATAACAATGTTTCTTTGGCTAATTATTGTCTACCTTCTCATTAGCTTCTTTTACATTTTTACTCCTCAAAATTTCCCCTTTTTGTTTCCTTTTTCTCGCTTCTGGTTTTTTTTGTGCACTTGATTGTTTCCTTTTTCGTTGGGGTTTCACCCCTGATGAAGGGCCTTTTTAAGGCCTTAAATGCTATCAGAGAGAAAGGGGAGTCTCCTTCTGCTCAAGAAAACTTCCCTATATTATCTAGAGAGTCTCCTTTCTAAGCCCCTAGTGACAGTTGTAGTTTATATTATGTTTTGGTAGGTGTTTTAGTGTGTTTTTAGGTGTTGATTGGATGATTATTGAATGTTTAGGCTTAGAATTATGCTAATGTTATTGTTTATTTATGTTTTCAAGTGCTATATAGTTTAGAGCATGATGTTGGATCTTAATCTTTTGTTCTTGAGGTTTATGTTAGTGAATGAAACTAGATAAATTAAAATTGAAGGAAGTTAGACCATGCTCGGGCTAAAAGGCAAGGTCACAATCATGTATGGAACGTTATGGTCATGACAAAAGTCCCCTCCCTAGTGTCATGATCATGTATGGAGTGTCACGATTGTGATAAAAGGGTTTTATCTTAGCTCACGATCATGCATGGATTGTCAAATCATGACAGGCACTCGCCAAATACAAGTTTTTTTCCATCTCTTTTAATATTTGGAGGGCATTTTTTGGAGTAAGCCCTAAACTTAACCCTAAGTTACTAATTTACTATAAGTGAACATTAAGAAGACTAAAAAAGGGCAGCATCCATCTTACCAAATTGGGATTAGATCAAGGAAGATCAAGAAGGGAGCGTTGAAGAGTTCCAATTGTTCCAGCATTTCCAGATCAGTCCACATCAAGTTCGTTCTTCTTTCCTTTGTTTATTTTCTTTAAGCTTGATGTATGTATTGAGATTGAAGTTTCTATACACTTTTATGATACTTTCGTTTCAAATTACAATTTGTTCTTGAGTTATTTTGAGGGTTGATTGTTATTGATTTCAATAAAATGTTATGATGTTGTGATATTTGTGGTTGGTAATACTTAGAGAATAAATCGATAGAGTGAGTCGAAAGTAATCTAATTAGGTTAGGTAACAATATTTAACGATATAATAAGTCACAAAAATATCATATTTATAATGATACGAAGAGAGATCTTGTGTGCAAGCTCAATCATTCGATAGATCACTTAAAAACTAGTTGAAAACATTAGGATGTTTTTATGAATCGAGAGGTTGCAAAATATGGAATTTCGTAATCAATTAGGGTTAATGAATTGGCTATAAATGGCTAGATCTTGAGATATAATAATCAATGCTTTGAAAATATAAGATCGACACCCAACTAAGTTAAAAGTGGTTAAAGGAGCAAAATAACGATAGAATGAATCCTATACTTTCATATTTGATCATTATTGTTTTATTGTGGCAGCTCATTTGTTAAGTGGTTAAGTGCTCAATTTTATTTGATTGTTTTAGTTTTTATTCTTCACTTTATTCAAATCTTATTTTTAATCCTTAGACAAAGTTAGGTTCATTTAGTTTTAGCTATTTCCTCGTGGCATCGATACCTTTAATATTACAAACTTACAATTCGTATGCTTGCAGATATTGGGGGTTTTATTTATTATAAGTAAAATTTGCTTAATAAGTTTTTGGTGCTAATGTTAGGGAATTAGTTTAAGACTACATGAATTCCTTTGTTTTAAGGAATTTCCTTGTCACCTTTCTTATGCCCATGTGACTGCATGAACATAAGAGTCACTCGAAGTTCAAGTAAGTTTGAAAAAACTCTAGCACTTGATATCACGATACTAAAACAAGCAATTCGAAGAGTGAGACGTCAAGACGAGACTAAGAAAATTATGGTGGAGGAATATAATCAAGAAAATCAGCAGCAAATCCTGGTAGATTTCATGAGACTAGGGTTCAATGCTACAGATCAAGGCATCACTTGACCACCAGTATAAGTACATACGCTGCTTAGCTCACTTTGCTGTTCCTCCTTTTCAAATTAAGTTAAATGAGAGATCCTTGGAAAATTTCTTTAGTTTGGTACCGCTATTGGTTTTTATATTACTAAAGTAGTTTGGAAAAAAGTTTGCCTCCATATAGATGACGCGGGACTTGCTGTAGTTCCCTTGAAACATAGTAATAGAACTCTTTTGAATAAATGAATTTAAAGACTACTCTCTAACATGGAATTTTTATAAGTTAGGTAGATCCTTTCCTATTACTTGAATTAAAGTAATTTATGGCCTTATGATTCAAGATATCATGCTCCATGGACTTTATAATATTTATTCAAATTAAGGAATCTAAAAAGAATATGTTTTTTGATAAAGTATTTTAGGTTTGATTACTAGTGAACCTTAGGTCTATTAATTGAGAATGAGAATTTGTCCCACCTTAGGCTGATCATTCTACCTGAAGTACTCTTAGAAAATGTCATCTCAAAGAATAAATTCAATCTCATCCAAAAATTTGGAAACTTCTTATTAGTGTCTGCTCTAGGTTCTGGGAAACAACTCTTTTAGTAATTTCCAAACTCCTCTTGAGGCATAGATCCTAGAAAGTTCCATAGTTTAATATGGTTTGGTTTTCTAAAGTTATACAAAAGATTTCATTTATTCTTTGGATGGCTACTAATAGTAAAATATCTACCAGTGATAGATTTTTTGAACACTTAACTTATAAAAGTTGTATTTTATGCTCCACAACCTCGTAATCATACGATCACCTATTTTTTAAAGTGAATATTTTGATTTCTTATGGAAGGAAGTTCTTATACAATTCCAAATTACTTATACCTCCATATATTAACAAAAAATTATAGACCATAGTGTAAAAGAAGTGGAGTACTTGTTAGGAACACACGGATTTAGACCTTTGTTCGTACTATTGGAGTTCAAATAAAAAATATTCCAAGGATTGTAATATAGGGCGCAACCTCAGGTCGTTTCACTTAATCAGAACCTAAAATGAATGGACCTAAGCTAACTTATGTGTCACAAAATGCAAGCTAATTTGGTAAGAAGGGGGTTTGATATTTGAAAACATTAACTGCACTAAATTGAATTGTAAAAAGTATGTAAAATGTATTTTTGGGAATAGAAAACGGAAAGATTAAAATAAATGATCAAAGAATGATATAATCCTCTTGAAAATGAGCTTTGGCTATTATAGTTTGAAATGGATTTTAATGGGAGTGGAAATCACTAGGTTTCAAATTGGTAAACCTTAAAGAACTTTTTAAGTCCAAGATCTTAAACAATGGGACTCCATTTTTTAAAACCCTGTCAAATGCTCTTAGTGTGTGTAGTGGATAAGTCCATGCAACAAGTCATTTGAAATCTAGAATCAACTCAATATCAAACACGACTATGCAAGATAAAAGAGAATCAACAAGATAAAAAATAGACATATATAAGACTTCATATATTTAAGCTCAAAGTTCTACATAAACTATTCCAAACCATAAAATGAATATCCAACATTTGATTAAACCATAATCAAGTATGTTCAACTACAAATTACAAATCCTAAACCTAGGAATTC
>JAOQMP010102432.1:0-14973 GCA_027563575.1 Erythroxylum pedicellare
TCTCGCTTCAAACCAAGAATTGCATAACAAATATCACAAAGTTGTAGTATATTGAATTTAACAATGTAAAAGTTATACAAAACAGCTTAAATTAACATAAATAACTTGATTCAATCTCTCGCTTCAAACTAAGCATTGCATAACAAATATCACAAAGTTGTAGTATATTGAATTTAACAAGGTAAAAGTTATACAAACAACTCAAGAATAACACCAATAATCCATAATCATGTTTAAAACACAACTATTCAAATTTGACATAAGGCAATGAAATATAAAAAGATAATAGAATGCAATCAACTTTAAGCCTTAATCTGGAAAATTTAGAAAGATAAAATTGATCTTGATGATGTTTCCACTTTTAATCTTCTTATTTGTGGTGTGCTATCCTTCTTTCTTGTGTTTTATTTCTTTTTTTATGCCTCCATTCACTCTAAAATTTGCCTCCTTTGTATAGCCTTCATAATATCCTTTTATAGCAAAAACTAGGGTTTTTAGAACATACATGATCACTTACACATCCGTGTAGGTCACCGTATATCTTTAAAAATCTCTCAATCGTGACTTTACACAATCATAGAAGATTACACGAGCACATACATGACCATATATTTCAACATATACGGGCATGTATATTCACAGGAGTATAAGCAATGCCTTTCAAGCTCCACAGGTTTACAGAGACTTACAGGGTTATACACGACCTTATAAGTCCAAGGTTGCTTCAATTCTTCCATTTTATGTCATGATTTCACCCGAATTCTTCTCTTTTTGGTCTATAAAGGCAATTATCACTTAAAAACACACTTGAAGTAGAATAAGTACCATCAATATCATAAGATTCTTAAAGAACAAGCAAAATATACTAAATATGAGTACATAATATAGTCAATTAATCATATAAGTCTCTGGAACCCTATCAAGAAAGAAGTGCCCGTATTCATGACATACACGACCGTATACGACGACTTTGTTGCTCTATATAACCATATACTTCTGTGACTTAGGTGACGTTGGAAGAGACATAGTCACTTAATGCAAAAAAACTTATTTCGAGATATAAAGAAGAAAAGAAATAGGTTGGAGTGTAAAATGAAGGCTAAAACACCAAAAAGGGAAGAAAAATAGAGAGAGAGCAAGTAGTATAAGGTTCTCATCTTTTTTATTGTTTATTAGAATAATTTGAGAGTTTGTTTATTTACATATCAACTTTGGGTTTCAATCCTAAAACTTTACAAGACAATTTGTAATTGTGTAGTGAGATACTAAAATTTGTAAATCCTTATTAGAGCTTAGTAGATTTATTTCTCGATTTGGCCTATGATTTTTTCCTATACATTTGAGAGTTTTCCACATAAATATTGATGTTTGGCTCTTTATTAAATTTCCATTCTCATACTAATATTTGAGGATTAAACTTGAAAAGTATGTTGTTATTGCTCTTTGGTTAATCTTTTAAAGAGTTTTTTTCTCTCAACAATTTGGAATCAATTCAAATGGATATTATCCTTTTTCATTTGATATTTTTACATCATAAAATCTTCAAATTCAAGATATTTACATCATAAAATCATTTAGTTTCACTAATGTGTTCAAGAAATCTAGTAAAGGTTGAGTCTCTCAAAATGAGTAAACCTCTTCTATAGACTTCGGATTGATGTCTGCATCAGCTAGGTCCATCACCGAGACAGATGGCTGGAGGACTCCAGCAGCGGTTTCACCTTGTACCAACTCCAAGCCCCATGACACGCTCCATGTATTAGAACAAAATGCTTCTTCTGACAACCACAAAATCCTCCGTGCCTTTTTATTTTTCTATTAGGAAAATGTGACGATTTTAGTGACAAAAGAGGAGAGAAGAAAGCGTGAGAAGGTAGTTTGTTAGACTTTTAATTCTTAATTGTGAAAGTAAGTGTTGGTGAGCCTTTGTCGATGCTTAATACTCAGGTTGATGGAAAAAGAAACTTGTAAGTAGGTAAGCAAAAGCAAGCATTGTTAATGAAAGCTTGAGATTTGGTATGCATTAGTGCACATTGATACGTAAACTCGTAAGGTTTATTATATAATGACTTAAATTATTTCCAACTAAGTTCATAATGGGACTACATCATGGACATACTTAGATGGGGCATACATAAAGATAGCTTAGGATGACTAAATGGAAGGTTCATCAAGGCATTTGTCTTCAAAATGCTATAATGTAGTGACATATAGCAAAAACATGTAAATAATGGCTAAAAAAAGTGGAAGCAATACCATACAAAGTGAAACATTTCTTCAAGTAGTAGGAAGGTGGGTCGAATGAAGTGGGATATCCCACGTGTAAAAAAGAGTTAGTGAAAGAAGTGACATCTCCCTACTAACTTAGTAGGTTAGTGGAGAAAGTGAGTAGTCTTAGCTTACTTGATCCATAAGTTCTTGTAAGCCTATATAAACACATCATTTGTAGTTCTATTTGTGTGTAACGGGATGAAACTTTATATGTCCAATCATTTATAAGGGAGTTAAGAGCTTTGTGGGAAAGTTTTCTGTAAGAGCTTTGAGTAGGGGGTTCTTTTAAGCAATGTTCTTATAGAGTTCTTCAAGTTAGATGAAACTCGTTTTTCCTTTTTATTGTATCTTTGATATTTGATCACTAAATGTTGACTTTACTACAACTCTCTTATTTGTCACATTAATTGTGAAACACTTGTGTTGTAAGAGTAGAGTGAAACACTAAAACAAACGTGGCATAAAGCATTAAAAAAACAATTAAAATTATTGGTCAGTGATCATGAAGGGAAGGCTTAGTTGAGCTTTGCAACAGCTTTGCAACTTAAACTTCAACGCCATATAAGGACTTTGGCAAAATCATTCTAATTTCAATATGCCTAAAAAAGTTCCCATGACATTTAACAGGTTTAAAAGTTGAATCGATATTAAGCCATCATAAAGCTGATATATAATAAATATTGAATAAAATTGAAGAACTTAAAATAAGATTAAAAAAGGAGACTATCTTTATGTATAAAAAAGATTTAATAGATTGAAGTTTAATTAAGGAGACCATCAAATAGAAACAACTAATTGATTTTAGTTTATAAAATTGATTATTTTACAAAATCGATCGATTAATTAATAAATTAATTGAATTTTAACAACAAGAATTATTATGGTATACCAAATTTGTAAATTAAACAGTTCAAAATTTTTATTCAACTGAATTAATTCAAATTTTCAATCATTAGTTCTAATATGAATGAAACTATTTAAGATTGATGTGATTTTGTAATAATTGAGAACATTTTTTATTGAAACTATTTAAGATTGATGCAATTTTGCAATAATTGAGAAATTTTTTTAACAAGAACGTTCACTCACTTGATGCAATTTTGCAATAATTGAGAAATTTTTTTAATAGGAACGTTCACTCACTTATTAGGTAAGCCAAATGTACAACTCTTTGTATTGGGTAATATTTCCTGTAGTTAGTTCATAGCCTAGTCTCTTACGAACTAGGAGTGATGAATGACTGGTCAAAACATTTTATTGGTAAGAACTTCAGATGGTCGAGCACAAATGCATTCTTGGTAGTTGACAATCAAATGCTTGTCCCATAATTAATTCAACATTAGTTATCAACCTTAGAAAAGATTATTCAGGTGAACACCAAAAAGGCCTATCGGCTCGGGTCATTTTGTATCATGCAAAGAAAATAAGAGCCATTTGTTTTGGACGCTTTTACTAAATTTTGTATGTGTAACATGTTTAGGTAGCAATCGAATATCCTACCACATCTAAAAAAGTCTTTTTCTCTGTTTGATCAAATTGCATAGATGCTTCAAACTCTATTTACTCCGTCAATCGGTCTAATGACAGCTTTTTAAAGCATTATGTGCATAGAAGTCCTAAAAAACCCTTTTATTCCTCAGCTTTTTATGTTTAGCCCTAATATGACAAATGGGCCGCCTTACCTGCAGGTTGCTTTCTCAAATGGGCCTGAAAATATGAACAATTATGAGCTCTCTCAACTCACCACTGAACCTGTTTTCATCCTATACTTCACCCTAAAACGAATTTCAAACCCAACATAAACCAAATTTCCATAATAAGCTACCTATTAAGTGTCAAATTTTCTAGAAATGGGGACACATTATTGCTCACTGCCATTTTCGATATTCCAAATCTTGCCCCTGTGGATTCCACAATAATAAAATAATCTTACCACAATATTTGTTGTTATAAATATTCAACCTAATCATGATATCACTCCATTTAATCATAACAATGTTACTGGTTATCAGATATTGATATAACTGCTCAGATAACTCCACATCTTAATTTTGTAGAATCTATCATACCATATGAAGTATCGAATCAAGTCATTGATAATAATGGATACACTCTCCCAATATCATTCACTAGTATTTTAACCTTTCCGACTTCTTTCCATAATTTTCATCTTCATATAAATTGATTGTTTCTCAAATTATTGCAAATATTTTATCTGATTTGTCACTAATAATTCATGTGTCATTGAATTTAATTCATTTGATTATATTGTGAAGGATCTCAAATCCTAAATTATGCTTCTCACAGCCCCATTCATAACAATCTCTACCCTATAAAGATTCCATAACACTTCACAAATCCAATTGCTCTCACTATTACCTCCATTTCAATAAATCTGTGGCATCTTGGTCAACCATATCCTAATACATTAACTAGATTAGGTATATTTTACACTTTAAAAATAATCCTAATCTATGTACTTCTTACCTTCAAAGCAAAAGTGTTCTTTCATTTCCTCTGTCTTCTCACATTTTTGTCACGTCTTTACAATTAATTTACTATGATATTTAGGGACCTTCCCCATCTCTTTCCTAATCCAATTATCACTATTTTATTATCTTTGTGGATGATTTTAGTTGATTTACTCGGATCTTTCCTATCACCCACAAAAATAATGTCTTGCTTTATTTTCAATCCTTTAAAATCACCACTGAAAATCAAATTTCCACTACCATCCAAAATTTTCAATATGATGGAGCTCCTGAACTTATTAAAGGTGCCATTGCACACTATCTTATTTCCTATGGAATCAATCACTCCCCATATCTCTTATCCCTGTACACCCTAGCAAAATGGCCTTGCTAAATGAAAAATTAATCACGCAATTGAAACTGGTTTTACTCTTATTCTTCATGCCTCTCTTCCAAAGTCCTTCTAGTATGAAGCATTCAATACTATTGTTTACCTTATCAATCTATTACTTACTCCTTTTCTTCACCACAAATCACCTCGTAAAGTCCTTTACTGCACTCAACTTGACCTTACTCATCTTTGTGTATTTGGTTGTGCATGTTTTTTCTCATTTAGGCTCCACTCATCCAAACAAACTTATACCAAAATATCCAATGTGTTTTCTTGGATATGCCTCCCACTATAAAGGCTATCACTGTTTTGATCTCATTACCTCTAAACTTTAAATTTCTTGTCATGTCCGCTTTATTGAACATCTCTTTCCCTCATAAATTACTTATGTCATCATCTACCTTACCCTCCTCCTTTCCTCTTTCTTTACCTTTATCTCTCCCACCTCTACCTTCTACTTCTTGTTCCCTCCTACCACTAACACGTCCTAGCCTCCTCCATATCCAGTGATCACCTGTACCCGCGATCACACACGTACCCCTTGACATTTTTTAATTATATTATTTATACTGTAACCACCCTAAATAATCATTCTGATCCCACCTCCTTTATTCAAGCCAACAAATTCTTTCACTAGAGCTAAGTTATATTTGAAGAGTTCAATGCCCTCCATCGCAATCACACATGGACCTTTGTTCCTCCACCTCCAAACACAAACTTTGTGGGCTGTAAATGGGTTTTTCACACTAAACAAAACCCCGATGTCTCCCTTGAGTGCTATAAAGCTCGTCTTATGCCTAAAGGTTACCATCAAACTTCAAAGTTGATTACACTACTACCTTCACTCCTGTTGTCAAATCCACCACTATTTGAATCATCATTGCCTTATTTGTTTCCTATAATTGGCCTATTCGCCAACTTGATGTTAATAATGCCTTTCTTTATAGTTACTTATAGGAACTTGTTTACATGTTTAAACCTCTTGGCTTCACAGACCCACACCATCCTCACTATGTTTGTAAAATCCATAAAACCTTATATGGTCTTAATCAAGCCTTTCAAGCCTGGTTGCATTGTCTTAGTCAAAAACTCCTTAAACTCCATTTTAAATCCTCAAAATCTGACACCTCTCTCTTCATTCACAAAACCTACTATCACGTAACTTTTCTCTTAGTTTATGTGGATGATATCCTTGTAAATGGTTCGTCACCCTCCTTCATCACCACACTTATTTATGAACTCAACTCTACCTTTTCTATAAAAAGCTTTGGTCCTCTTCATCATTTTCTTGGTGTCAAAGCAAACACCACTTCTCAAGGTCTTCTTCTCACTTAAACCTAATACACTAAAGATCTTCTTCTTCGAACTGACCTTCATAAATCTAAACTAGTTCATACACCCATCACTCCATCACTTCCCTTGTTTAAAAATCATAATGTTCCTTTTTTTGACCTATTGAATATCACAAAACTGTTGGTACACTCCAATACCTTTGTATCGCCTCTTAATAATTTTCAATAAGGCCTCCCAATTTCTGCAATGTCCTATTGACATTCTTTGGTCTATGGTAAAATGGATTCTACGATATCTCTACTCCACACCCTCTCATGGAATTCACCTCTAAAAATCTTCCAATCTTTCTTTACAGGCCTATTGTGATGCTAATTAGGTTGGTTATCTTAATGATCAACATTCTACATTTGGTTACACTATCTTTTTGGGGCTTAATCTTATCTCTTAGAGTGCCAAGAAGCAACCAATTATTGCTCGATTCAGTATTGAAGTTGAGTATTGTAGCATTGCTCTTGTTTCTACGAAATTATGTTCGATTGTTGCTCTTATTGGTGAATTGGGTCTTGCTAATCTTCCTCATATCCTTTGGTGTGACAATCACGGTGCTTACTTTTAATTGCAGATCCAATTTCTCATGCTCACACCAAGTATATTGAAATTGATATTCATTTTGTTTGGGATCTAATCGCCAGCAAAGCTCTACTTAGTCGCCACATTTCATCCTCAACTCAGATCACTGATATTATGTCCAAAACTCTTTCTTCTTCAGCATTTCAATGACTATGAGCCAAGCTCACAGTCACCTCCTCCCGTGAACTTGAGGGGGTTGATAACATCTTAGTATCTTAACTATATATTATCATTATTTTCACATGTCAATAACTCTTATGTTGTAATCCTTATTTATGTCTTATCTTTTATTTTATTTCTACTTATCTAGTTATCATAAAGATTGTATATAAAGGACTGTTTCATCACTTTATAGACAAAAGAAAACATTACCTTTTATTCTTATTTCTCTACTCTTTCATGATTAGTTAATGTTTTAGAAATAATTAACATTGAAAACATATATTAAACTTAATAAATAAAAAATAATTATATATCCTCTCTGAAAATTGTATATCGTGTAATTAAAGTTAAAGTATGTAGAATTTTTCAAAGTGGGCTCCATGCGAGTCATATTTCACTTTAAAAGAATGGGCTTTTGGTGACAAATCTTTTCATCACTAAAAGCCAAAAATTCGTTGCCAAAACTTTTTAGCGACAACAAAAATTCATCCCACGAATCGTCACAAAATCTCAGTAGCAATATATTATCAGCGACATTTTTACAAAACCGTCACAAATTATATTTCTCTTCAATCTCAGATACGTCGCCAAAAGAGAGAGGCAAGGATAAAATAAATCGTCGCCAAAGAAATTTTGGGACTTTTTCTTTTCATGGCTAAAAGTTTTTAGCTACGTTATCGTAGATGTAGGTAATAATGTTTTGCGACGATTATATTTTGTAGCAAAATATATTTAGCACGGTTTTTAGAATGTAGATAAAAGTTATTGGCAATGATTTATAGAACGTAGCTAAAAAGTTTTGGTGATGATTTTAGAATCATAGCCAAATCTTTTCAGCTACTTTTTATTAAAAATTTAAATTTTTTATTTAATTTTTAATAATTTTAAAAATTATTTATGAATTTTTAAGAATATAGCTAAACAGTTTTTGTGACAAATTTTGATTTTTTACTAAACATTCCTATTAATTTTTTTCATTTACTTATAATTAATGGTAAGATTTTTAATCCATCATACAGTTTGTAATATTTAGATTTTTTGATTTATAATTAATTAAAAAATAAAAATAAAAATAATTAAAATTAGAAGCATTTTATATAAAAATAAAATGTCATTAAATGTTAATTACAAATTTTAACAAAAAAATTATGCACAAACTAAGACTCATTTTTATCGCCACTACTACTTACATAATTTGAGTCAAGCATTTGTTTGACCATCTTTTTAAGCTTGGCCAACTTTCGTTCAGTACGGTCTAGCTTTTATTCATTACATTCTAACTTTTCTTCATTACATTATAACTGAGCCTTAAACGACCGATTCTACTCTTGAAACGTCGTTACACATGTTAGTCGTGATGAGGATGAATTAATTAGCATAGGGCCATAACTAAAACCTTTGATGTACCCTGATCTTATATTAAGGACATTGTTGCAAATCTCATCTACATTTGGTTTATTTCCATTGAACAATGATCTTTGCAACAACTCCTACATCTTATTCTAAAATTTAAAAAACAAAATCAATATTTAATTCAATTATTATTAGTTAGTACTAAATAAATAAATAAACTTAAAATTAAACAAATTTTTATAGTTACATAATTATTTTGTGCTTCTTCAGACGTCCCACCTTCACTTTCCTTGTAATGTGTCAATTTGGAGATTATGTTCCTATCACACTCTTCTCCATGTAGTTCATTTTGATTTTGTTTTATGAAAAAATGAATTGAAACACGATAAATAATATTGTATTAACTAATATAATTATAACTTCTAAACAAAGAACTTACAAATTCATTTCGTATGACAACAAATGATTTGAAGCCTTAGTTGTGAGGAGTTTTCATTTTTCCTCTATTAACCTTAGCTTTTTCACACTTTTCATAATAAAAAAAGAAATAGTCATTAAATTGTATAACAAGATTAATTAAAGTAAATGTGAAGAAAAAGAAGAAAAACCTTAACATTGGCAGAGGCCTAATAATCACATATTTGGCTCCAATTTTCTAGAGTCACCCATTAGGAATATGTCTCATTGCCTCCTCATCCGAAAGAAAAGGTTTGTAGTGTTTATGTAGTCAATAACGATAACCTTGGCCTTTTATTTCAACAATAAACTCACACAGCTTGAAACTTCAGGGTTTTCGATATTGATGATATTGAGCTTTTTCTGTGAACACCAAGTAAAAGTGAAATTAGTCTTTAACTAAGTAAAAAATGCATATAAATAAACAAATTAAAAGTTTACCGAAACTTTGTCATAAACATTATGTAGCAAGTTGTCTTCCTTCAACTGCTCGACATATTGAAGGCAAGGAAATTCATTCATGACAATGACCTCAAACTCACTGGACAATTTTCTAATTGGATCTTGTCAACAGGACGACCTTACTAGGAGTCAATAACACCAACTTATTGTTCATTGTAACATTCATGCATTACATCTCAAAACCTTTAGTGATACATCTACCTCTTTTTTCTGATGTCGGTATTGGAACCTGACAAAAAAATAATGATAAGAAAAAATACATTAAACATGTAAATATATATTTAAGGATAAGTGTAATTATAGGTGGTAAAGATTAACAAACCTGAAGATCCCTCAACACTTGTTAAGGTAGATAGAGGTTATTACTGGCTAGCTTCATTGATCAATGAAGTTAGTTGTTGTTGTTAGATAGGGTCAGATTAATCTAATTATTGTGGGGGAGGAACATTTTCGCTAGTTGTCACCTTTTTCCCCTTGTTTTGTCCCGATGCCATTATATTGAATATCTATAATGATATTACTAAATGATTTTCCAATATAAAATAAAACCAATTAGAATAATAATATAAAGACAAAATTGTTTCACTTTTCTTTGTTTATAAATAACACATCTAACAAATATAAAGAAAATTTGAATCGTATTTCAGAAATCAACATTAATATGGTTATATTTTCTTTCGATAAGGAATTTGTTACATGTGTAGCACTATTGTTACCAATTCTTTAAAAAATTTATTACATGCTTATAGAATGAAAGTTAATAAGAAAGTAAGCATTAAGTTATTCAGTGATATGAATTTCATACAAGGGAGGCATTTTTTCTTCAACCAACATAGTGATAAGCGCTTAAAACAATATAGTAATAAGAATTTCATACAAGGGAGGCATTTTTCTTCAACCAACATAGTGATAAGTGCTTAAAACAATATAGTAATAAGAAGTATTTCAATGATCTTAACTTATGAACAAAGTTATTCATACTTCATAGTATTTGAAAGATAAATGAATTAAGCTTCTCAGTTTTCAAACAATATAAACAACAACTTTTTTACCTTCAATCATCATGATTAACGTCTTGAAAATCATCACCATTAATTACATAATGATTTGACTCTTCATTACTATTATATTCGGCTAGAGTATCACCATTGTCATATAATTCATCCTCAATATAGTCTTCATATCTTTCTATGATAAGATTGGTTTGTACTTCATCCACTTGTACTATATTGGGATCAACATCTCTCCTATGGAATGATGATATATCTGCACTTTCTATTCGAATGGCTTCATTATTCAACTCCAATTCAATCTCTCGATATACATCATCACCATCCTCATTAATTAGACTATTATCCCTTTCACAAAAATTGAAGAGATTTCGGTGTTGAAACTTTTGAATAACCTTCCAATTACTACCCAATATAATATCGTTAAGGTAGAAAACTTGCTTCATTTGACTTGCAATGAAAAAAGGGTCATTATCATACCATGTCTTACTAACATTGATGGTAGTAATATTCTTATTCACCTTCATATCAGTAAGATTAAATCATTTGCACTTAAATAGAATACCTTTTTATCAATTGATGTAATGTAACTTTATTATTTCAGAGATGACACCATAAAATTCAATAAAATTGTCGTCATAACATCCTTTATGGGAGCTACCTCATGGGTTTCTAACTTATATACCATCCTAAGGATTTATTATGCAAAATATCATTATTAATATTAGGTGAATTTCTAATGTTAATACTTCTCCATTAATCACATTAAATTTCATAAATTAAGATTGAATTTAAACAAGCACTATGGTACGTGGCATTATTATACCATATGAATTAAGAAAACAAATTCTCATTGTGACTCCTAAGCTTATGGAATATTTCACCGATAAGCCTCATGAGAGCTATATCACGTTCTAGCCTATATATCATCCTTGGGGTTTATTATGCACAGGATTGTCGTTAATATTAGGTGAATTTCTAATTTTAATAATTCTTCGTTAATCACATTAAAGTTTATAAATCAAGTTTGAATTTTAACAAGCACTATGGAACGTGGCATTGTTACACCACATGAATCAAGACAACTAGTTCTCGCTACAACTCCTGGATTCGTGGAATATTTCATCAACAAGCTTCACAGGAGCTACATCACAGGTTTCCAGCCTATATACCATTCTAGGAGTTTATTATGCAAAGGATTGTCATTAATATTAGGTGAATTTCTAATGTTAATACTAAGTTTGAATTCAAACAAATAGTAAGCTATGTGCAGTAAATAGTTATGTAATTCATACATTGATATTATCAATTATTCCAACAAAACCCAAACATAAATACTTAGACTATTAAAGCAGTCTATAAAAACTCATAATTGATTTTAAGAATATTGTAAAGAACAACACAAAACCCAAACATATTGTAGACTATATATAGTTAGACGACTTACCTTGACGGATGGAAAATCGAAGACTACAAAGAACAAGGACGAGGTTGGACGATTATCGACGCTCTTCAACATAAAACATTGCCTACAAAAAAGACAATTTTGTATTTAATATAATACACTTGTTCATAAGGTTGGGTCTTAGGAATTAAAATGTAGAAATGCTTATAACTAAAGTTTTTGGACATATAACCAGTAGCTTACCGTTAATAAAGTTTTAAACACTTTGTGGTAGTGATGGGCTCACGATAGCTTGTGTGTAATAGCCCAGACCACATGTCCACAGATATTGTCCGCTTTGAGTTGCCCCCAGGGCTAAACCCCTCACAATTTTACTCTTCCCACCCTTGAGAAAGCGTGTCTTAAGGGGAGAGGCATCCATACCCTTATAACGCATCATTTGTTCTCCTCTCTCACATTATGAGTGATGAAAACTTCGACAGAGAGTGAAAAGTGAGAGGACTATGATCTAAGAGTGACATTAGAGATTTAAAGTGAACTTTAGTCGAACATCTTATAGGCAATAGTAAAAC
Organism: Erythroxylum pedicellare; assembly: GCA_027563575.1. Lineage (NCBI taxonomy): Eukaryota > Viridiplantae > Streptophyta > Magnoliopsida > Malpighiales > Erythroxylaceae > Erythroxylum > Erythroxylum pedicellare. Next base: position 12,477 of record JAOQMP010102432.1, read on the forward strand.
AAAGTTCCTAACATATATTCACATTCAATTAACCCATTCAACATACATAACCTATATCGCCTTGTTTTTTCTAAGTTTTAGTCTCTTAATTTCCAAACACAAAGTCTATGAATAATTCATACTCTTAAGCATTCATTTATAAAACTAACTTCCAATCTTAGTATAATTCCAAGTCAAAGTCAATCAATCAAACCCTAGGTACATGCATATCAATCTTTAAGTCGTGATCCTTGGCATTAATAACAAACTAAAAGTCAACCTAATTCATTAGGCATCATCTCTTTAAACCTCTATCTCTTTTAGGTTATCTTCTTTAAGTTAGTGGAAAAAATATCTAATAATTCTTCTTTTATGTTTAATAAGCTTCACCCCTAAAGTCTATCTTATTTAATAATTCTTTAGTATTACAAGATTTAGGCAAATAAATTAAGATGGATAATAACATTTTAACTTTGTGTTTGAACATTTAGTTAGAATAATTAGGGTTCATTCCTTTTAGTCTTCCTATCTTTCTTTTAGTTAGGTAGGTGTCAACTCCATTATCTTCAATCTTTTTTTTTCACCTCAAACATACTCTTAATTAATTATTCATAGCATAATAATGATACCCTACATTTCTTTTAACTAGAAAATGTGGATATTACTTCTTAATCTTCCTTTTGTATCATGCATATTTCAAACAAGTTGTATCGTGTTAGTGATACTTTTGTTACAATTTTAAAATAAAATAGAGAAATGAATTTTGATTAAAAAAAGACATAATGAAGATGATATAAAAAACTATTAAATGAAAGATAAAAGTGGACTTGTCACTATTATTGCAATAATGTATCCCTCTCTAAATCATTTTGCTTATAAAAAGGATTAGATATTTCCAGTGAATTGAAAATTCAAGAAGAATCATCAAAATCATATCATAGGTGATGTTTAATAAATGGTAATCATTAGTTCATCAAGTTGTCACATATCATAGGTGATGTTTAATAAGTGGTAATCATTAGTTCAAGAAGAAATACAATTATGTGATGCTCTTATTGAGATAACATGATGTTTTATATATTTTTTATATAAAGTATATTGAAGTTTATTGATTATAGTATATTTAATTACTAATTACATGATAAAAACAAAGAGCAACAATTATGTTTATTAACATATATTGTTGGGTCAGTTAGAGGAGAACTTTAATATACATTTGTTGTTTATTTTAGTATAATTAAAATATGTATCATAAGTTCGTTTATGTCTCTTTATTTGGAGATAATGTTAATTACAAAGTTCAGTGGTCTTAAATTTCACTTATGTTTGGAACACTAAATAACATTAACAGTCCAACAACATTAACATTTCTTGAATGTTTTGGACACTAAAAACAAAACACTCAAAGTATACATGGAATGGGTAATTCATTCCCTATTAAAACAAAACACTAAAAACATAAGAGGACTTTCATCGAACACTTTATAGGCTCCAAAAATTAAGCCCTAACTAACAACAAATAACCTATCTTTTCCTTTTCTCCACCAATATTAACACACAAAGAACATTCACAACCCATTTATACGCAAACAACTCAAAGGTTCACCCAAAAATTGACCATGAACGCACCATTTAACAACAACATTAAAAGCATAAATAAAACCCAATACAAAATCAAACAAACTACTTACCTCGACTACAATTGCAAGGAGACTATGGAAGATAAAACGAAGATGATGAACGAACAAAGAGAAGACAATATGTCAAGCACAGGTTCACCCAAAAAATGTTGAAGGAAAATATGAAAAAAGAGGAAGCAAAATGAAATGGGGAGGAGGGGGTTGAGTGGGAGGATTATAACGTTGACAAAAAGACATCATCTGTTGTTGAGCAAACGACGTCATTTTCATCCAATTTTTTTAAGTCTATAACATTTGGCGAAGAATTTAGAAATTCATCACCAAATGTTACACAATAGGCGACTCTTTTACATAATCATTGCCAATAATATAAAATTTTAAAATTTTACTGTTTTGATAATTTTTTTTTTGAAATATAAATTTTTATAAAATTTTCAAAAACTTATACATAATAAATAGAGTTTTGTGAGACCACATAAAATTTTCATATCATATATATTAAAAGTTTATGATAAAAAGTATAAATAAATGTAATATGCATAAATTTTGTGTTGTTTTGTTTTATGAATTTTTTAAATGAAATTGTTGTTAAGTCAATTTATTTTTATATTTACAATCACTGTGAATAATATTAAATTGGTACATGTATATTTGGCTACCAATTTACGAAATCGTCGCCAATACTATACTTTTTAATAGGTTTTAAAATTTTGCTAAATTTTTTAATATGTCATAAACATAAATTACTATAGAAATTATATATTGTAACATCCCGTCTTCAGATAACGGGTTGAATTATACAAACGGGTACACGAGAGATTAATCGGAGAAATTAGGAAAACACATCTCATGCTCATGCATTTGTGAACAGTGATATG
>JAOQMP010102453.1:0-14971 GCA_027563575.1 Erythroxylum pedicellare
AGATGACAGCATCTATGTAACATCCCGTTACCTGCAGGAAGGTTAGAATAGTAAATGTGAGTGACCTATGAGAGCTTAGAAATGTATTTTTCATGTTCATGCATAATATGTCATATACATACACATGAATAATGAAATTTGTTGCACATGAAAAATTGTACATGCACTCATGAATAATTTGGGGTATAATTGAACAGAATTATGATTGATGGGAAAATTGTGAATTTGGAATTTAATTAGTTTTGAAATTTTATTGATTAGTGGAAGTAGATATATATTTGTGAAATTCAGTGAATTTAGGATTTATTTTGGAATTTATAGAGTATTATGGAAAAAAGGAAAAGAAATTTTTAAAAAGAAGATTTAGAGATAATTAAATTGTAAGAGAAGAGTTAATGGAATTAGCTTTAAAAGAAACCTAGTTAGAGCTAGACCTTAGGAAAACCAACAAATGTAAGTTGCTTTTATTAATTGTCAAAAGTAAGTTTGAGTTATTCGAGATTAAAAAGGGGGGTTTTATCCTTTTTCCTAAGTTCTTTCTTTGTCATCATCTTCCCCGAATTCTTCCCATACATAGAGTTTTTTCATCAAACTCCTTCTGGAAGTTAACCTTACCTTTTCATATCCCTCACCACTTCGTCCACTGCTAAGTGTCTTCGCTCCTTTAAGAGAAAAAAACCAGAAGTTGGTTAGTGTTCACAATGGTTTACGTAATGTTATGTGGAGTCAGGGTTTGAAGATAGTTGAAGCTTTTGGAGTCTTCAAAAAGTAAGTAGTGAATATAATTGTTAGAGTTGTGGATTTTTGAAATAAAGTTGATGAATTTATTGTCAGTGCATGATTATGGCATTTCCGTATATTTATATTCTTGAACACTATGTTAAAGGGATGAAAATTGTGGATATGGTGTTATTTGATTTTTGATGGATTGTTAGTGATCAGATGTTGTGGAAATGATTCTTGGAGTTGAAATAGCAATGAAATGATAGATAGGATTAGTGTAGAGAGTTAGATATGGAAAGGTGATAGGCTCTATTTCTTCATTGTGCAAGTGTCAATATATAGGTGTTATATGTGAGTTGATGAAAACTTAGAGATGTTTAAGAATAAGGTTTTTGAGTCCAGGAATGTAAAGACGTATCATTTGTGATGACGTCATTCGTCTTAAGAGATGCATCGTCTGTAAAGATGTATTGTCTGTGATGACGTCATATTGTCTGTGATGACGTCATTTGTTTTAAGAGTTGTATCGTCTGTAAAGATGCTTCGTCTTAAGAGTTGTATCGTCTTAGGTTGACTTTTGCTTCGTCTTAAGTTGACCATCTGTATTATCTTAGGTTGACTTTTGCATCGTCTTAAGTTAACCATCTGTATCGTCTTAGGTTGACTTTTGCTTCATCTTAAGTTGATCATCTGAATCTTCTGCCATACCATTCGTCTGTTTTTCCACTTCATCTGTCTTTTTGTTTCGTCTGTCATTTTGCTTCGTCTGCTTTTTGCTTATGTGACCTAAACTTCTCCTTCTGTACACCATTCGTTTGATGCTATCGTCTGCTCCATTTTTGATCTTTCAGATGATAGAATCCACCTTCGAGGTCTGCATGGAAATTGTAGACCTCAAAGTCGTCTTAATATGGTATTAATCTGATATCCCAAATGATAGTTATGTTAATTACCTCAAGATAGGTGTAATAAGATTGAGGTTTTTCCAAATAAATCTATCCTGAAATAGGAGAAGGGTGTTGTTTTGATGTTTGTCCTGGTGTAGGCTTGGCACCCTTATGGAGTACGCGTTCAGATATCACTTAGGATGTCAGACACATGAACCGCAAGGGCGGGGTCCCAATATAAAGTGTATCATCTAACTTCAATGCCCACTCTTTCCTTGAAGTGCTCACTACCTTCTCTAAAATCTTCTTCAACTCTCTATTCACCACTTCCACTTAGCCACTAGTTTAAGGGTGGTAAGGGATTGCCACTCGATGATGCTAGTAAGGAGTTGCCACTTGATGATGCACATTATATCTTTTCAATATAGCTTCAAAGGGTTTGTTGTAAAAATGACTCCCTCCAGCACTGATTATCGCTCTAGGCACTTCAAATGTAGTGAAAATCTTCTTGATAAATCTTTACACCACCTTACCATCATTAGTTGGAGTAGCTACGACTTTAAGCCACTTTGAAACATAATCAACTCCAACCAGTATGTATGTGTTACCTAAGAAGGATGGGAATGGTCCTATAAAATCCAAGCCCCAAACATCAAATATTTCCACTTCCATGATGTTTGAAAGTGGGCTTCTCATCCCACTTTGATATGTTGCTACTCTATAGCATCTATCACACTATAGCATAAAGTTTTGGGTATCTTTGAACAAAATTGGCCAATAGAACCCACATTCCAAGACATAAGCCACTGTCTTGTTCACTCCATAGTGTCCTGCATACACTGAACTGTGACATTGAGTCAAAACATTAGGCTTTTTTATCTTCAAGGACACACTTGCGAATTACATTGTCAGCACAAATTTTATATAACATATTGATCCCAAATATAGCGAGAACATTGGAATAAGAAATGCTTCCTTTTTTGATATGAGAGATTAGAAGGAAGAATACCATACAAGAGGTATTTTGCAATATCTGCAAACTAAGGATGAAAAGTTATAGCACCCTACTCTTTCAAGACATATACCTGACATCCTAAGGGATATCAATGTTGTAGAGTCTCTCTGTCTTTAATATCCTCTCTCGGTCCTGAAATATCAACGTTGCAATTTTTGTAAGTTTTGCGAACTCAGTAAGGTAACCATCGTCGATGGTTCACTCAATTTATACAACATATCAACATATATAACCATATAATTCACATCATTTATCATGTAGCATCTCATATCACATTCAGAGCAATCAAACCAATCATTCAATCATTTAAAATTCACATATCAGTTATAAATGCAATGCACATAAGACTTACTTTCATTGGTTACTTTGTTGTGACCGAGTGTCTTTTTACTAGCCCATATCCCTTGTAGATACTAGGTTTGTTTCAGATAATGTCCTATATCCCTTAGTGGATACCAGGTACATTCATAACTGAGCTAGAGGCTCTTATCACATTTTGAGCTTTAAGCTCTTTATACTGGCGACTCTAGTCACGACTTCCTTTATCTTTTATGCATTCAAGTAATGAAATGCATCACATTTACATATTTTAAACATTCTTCCAATTTTAGTTTCACATTCAGAACACATTTATCATCGAACCTTGGTCTGACATTCAACAAAAAAGTTGAGTACACTTATTTCATTCAAATTCACATACAAGGAGCACTTTTAATATCTTATTCATGCATCAAACACCTAGAAGTTTCAAAGTTAAGAATCGATCCAATAAAGAATTTAAAACAACAATTAAATTAAGTGAGACCTTCTAGGTTACTTGCAGTTTGCTCCAAAAAGTTATTGCCTCAAAGTCTCAACAACGTCTGGATGTTGACAGTCAAGAAGCTCTTCTAAATCATGTAATACATACACATTTATATACATCAAAACTTTGCACAATCATAAGTATTCATTTATACACAAATGTATATATGGAATATGCACAATACATGTTTAATGACAATCTCGGGTACATTTCCATAATATGTTGGATTGGAAAAATAAAGCATTTCATATTTAGAGAAACAGTAGATTTCAAAACTTTTTAGAAATCTAAATTGCAAAGTAAGCAATATATCCGAATCATCATGCCAATCTATATATGATATGGTATAAGGATAATAATAAACACAAACAAGATAGAGATTATCATCGACTCCTTCGCTACAGCTTTAACTCCTCATTGTGCTATCCTCTCCTTCTTCTTGCTTTTGAATCCTTTCCTTTGTCAATCTATCCTCTCCTTGTTGTTGTATCCTTAACCAATTTGATCTACATTGGTTAACAAGATCCTTTGGTGGGAAAGGAGAAGAAATGTTTGGAGGAGATTTTTCTTAGAAGAAAGAAGGAAACAATGAGACTCTACTCATTCAAGGTTTCGGCCATGCATAGGTGAGACGAGAGAGTTAGTCAAAACAATGCAAGAACCCTTTCTTACACACCTCAATTTCGGTTATGTATGAAAAGAAAGAAAGGGAGAGGTTCCAATGCATCATACCTTTCTTTAATCAAACATAAAGAAGCCTTTAAATGAGACACTTCTCATTTGTTTTAAGATGGTTATATGAAAAGACCAATCACCTAATATGACATGTCAATTTCAGTTTTTAGTGATGAAAGATGGAAGATGATCCATCCAATACGCATCTTTCATCTTTAATTAAATGAATGCTAAAAAGGTTATATTACATGCTATCACTAAAAAATAACCAGTAAACCATTTAATTGTACAATCATAACTCCATTTAATGATGATAAATACCATCTTTATTTAGCAATTCAATGCTAAATGTGTAGCTGCACATTCATCCATTAAAAACTAAAAATGCACTTCATTTCTTTAAGAATTTTGTTTTAATATAATTAATCTAATTAATTAAATTAAACAAAAGTCTGACCCATTTTTAAATGTTCATTCAGGCTTCTTCTAGTTAACCATTAATTAGTGCAAGCCTAGCATTCGATTAAGGGCTTTAAAACCTCCATTTATATTTCTTACTTAGATTGATAACTTTCCTTGAAGCCAAGTGGGGAATCTTATTGGACATAGATAATTCCAGCTCTAATAAGCCCATAATTAATTTAATCTCAGTAGAATTAATTCTAGCTTATTAACTAAATGTCATTCCACTAAAGGCAATTAGTTGAACTCTTGAGTTATTAAATATTATGAGAACACATATTTCAAATAAGATGTCCAATTATAAATCCTATTATGAACCTTATTATAACCATCTGCACAATAAAGGATAAAATTATCGTTTTGCCCTTATATTAGTTTTTCCTTCCAACTCTCCTATTTTACTCTATATGGTGATTAACATACAAGATCTCTTCTTGGTGTTAAGACTTGATGGGTAGCTAGTCCATCAAACTACTAGTGGCTGTTTAATCACCAATCTCCATAAAACATCTAAAAGTGATGATATCACCATAAACATTTTATTTGAGTGAATGTTCCCTGATACATGTTTATATTAATAATTCCAACATGCAGACACTTGATTGATACTTCGTAAAAATCCATTATAATCATATCAAGAATTATAATGAAACATATATGAGTTCATAACTCGTCAAGATTATAGTCCATAATAAGCAACTACTCAAATGTATATTTTAATATTAAAGTAATGGCCCATTTTATTTTGTAAAACACATATGATTTCAGATTTATTTAATAGTGCCATTATCGATAGTTGACTAATATCATAATATGAAACCCATCATTCCCTTGAAGTAAACTCTTTACTTACGTGGAGATAAATCGCAACACTATAGTCTAAACTATAATCAAGCGACCAACTTAATTATTCAACTGAGAATCAATTAATTTGGATTCTAATAATATACATGTTTCCCATACATCTCTAAGTATATGTATATTACTTACAAAAGAATCTTGGTACTTTTTGACCAGATACATAACGCTCACATAAATAAAACCAAACTCTTTTGTTTTATTATTAATAAATATTTTAATTACAAAACTGTAACTGACGAAGATAAAGTTACATGTAAATACACTTGCTTTCTAGGGCACTATATTTATATAACTCCAATAAAATAGACATACAGTCAATTGTTATTAATTAGGTTTTAATGTCTAGGTTTAGGCTAAAAGATATGAAGCTTCGTTGTAGTTTAAATTACTTAAAAAAACTCTCAATCTTTAACATTCTTGGAAAAAATACACGATAAAAGATATGGAGCTCTCTTCTAGTTTAAATAAATAAAATACTCAAAATTTAAAATTCTTGAAAGAATTCCTTTGTAATTTTAAATTTTCTAAAAAAACTCCTCCTAAATTTTTGTTAAAAAAATAACGGTGAAATACATGTTACATGAAGATCACATGTCGACTGCAGATGTTGCTAACATGATGACTCAACCTAGATCTTAAATTCAAAACGAACTGATTAATAGAATTTACATCAAGAAGATCCACGATAGAAGTGTTACATTTGTTAAGAAAATTAATATAATATTACAAGAAAAGACAAAGTAATCTACACTTGGTTTTATTGATTTAGAGAAGAATTATGACACAGGATACCTAGGGGGATCTTGTGGAGGTGTTTAGAGGCTATAGGAGTTTCTTTGTCTTATATACAAGTTATTAGGGATAAGTATGAAAGGGTAAATACTAGAGTAAGGACGATCGGAGGAGAAACAAAAAAAATTCTATTAATATTGGCTACACCAAAGCTCCTTATTAAACCATTTTCTGTTTGCAGTAGTGATGGATGAGTTCACCAAGAATATTCAAAGGGATGTGTCTTAGTGTATGTTGTTTGCTAATGATATTGTCTTAGTGGATGAGACAAAAAATGGTCTCAATGTCAAGACAGAACGTTAGAGGGATACATTAGAGTTGAGAGGTTTTTAATTGAGCAAAACTAAGGCTGAGTATTTAGAGTATGTCTTCTTAGGTTATAGGGTGAATTCCGAAATGGAGATAAAGATCGCTTTAAATTTTATACCACGAGAAGAGCTTTTTAAGTACCTAATGTCTATCATTTAAAGAAATAGAGAGATTGATGAAGATATAGTCCACTATATTAGATCTGAATGACTTAAATTGAGAAGTGCGTCAAGAGTTTTGAGTGATAAGAAGATATCACTCAATTTCAAAGGTAAATTATATAGTTTAGTGATTAGGCAATCTATACTATATATTGGAGAGTGTTGGTCCATCAAACAAGGCAAAGTTGTAAGCTAATGGTGACAGAGATAAGGATGCGGATGTGTAACTTTACTATGAGAGATAAGGTCAAGAATGTATTTGCACAAAACAAACGAAAGTTGACCAGTATTAATGATAAATTAAGATAGACAAGACTTAGTTGGTTAATGCATGTTGAAAGAAGAAATCCTGACGCTCCAGTGAGAAGAAACAAGAAAATAGTACCTAGAGATTGTAAAAGAAAAAGGGAAAGCTTCAAAAGAACTGAGGTGAAGTGATCAAGAATTATATTACTTTGTTGGAACTTACCAAGGATATGGCCCGCAATAGAAAACTTTGGCGTACTAGGATATCAATAAAGGATCTCATGTAGAAAGGTCTTTATCATTGTCTTAAGTCCTTTAAACTTTTTACTTCGAATAAATCCTTTTATAGATAGCCTTAATATTTTTTTATTATGTAGTACTTCTCTCCTAGTTATTTAGCCTAAGTAGTTTCTCTTTTAATTGTAATGAATAGTATGATTTATTCTTATACTTATCTCTTTTTTTCCTAGTTTGTGTATTTATTTACATATTTTATCTTGTGTTGTTAATCTTTACCATGTTCTATAGGTATTGTATTACATACTTTTATATGTTTAGTTATACGTATTTATTGATATTTTATATTATTATTAATTTACACTACATGCGAGTCTATCAAAAACAGTCTCTCTACTATGTAAGGTTAAGGCTGCATACTACTGGGTCTCCTTAAACCCTGCATTTCAGCGAGAATCTAAGTATTATTGTTGTTGTTGTTGTTATATACAACATTAATGGGAAGTGTAGTTCAATTTTCTAAAAAAAACATTAATCATGGAATCTTGAGGACAAACCAGCACAATATAATATATACATACATATTTGAAGTATTTATTGAAATTGACATATTATAATTTTTATGAACAAATTAATTTATTTTCTTTAACCTTTTTTGTTTATAAATGCTTTTGATGAATTATTTAGCATACAATTATCGTAAACCTTAATATGCAGAAAAATGTCCAATTTATGTTTCTATAATTTAATCTGATACATCTATTATATAATCAAGTGAACAATCATGGTTATTTAACTAATTAATTCTTAATTGGACTTAAGCATAATTGGTAACTTAACGTTAGGCTATATTCTAACTTTCTCTCACTTGGTATAACCATAAAATAATGATAAAATTAAATAACAAAACTTCAAGTAAATAAAAATAAATCTTGAAAATTTAACATAAGTAACTTTGTATGATAAAAAAGAAAATATGAATTACAATTGTTACATATTATCTATGCAACATATATCCTTCTATAAACTACAATATTGCTCACTATTATGGGTCTATAAATAATGATATAAACAATTTTCATTATGGTTTACATATTATATCTCATAAACCTTTTTTTAATTAAAATATAAAACATAAATGTGTAGACTATTATAAAATAGAAAATCATTAATGCAGAATTAGAAACATATAAATGAGCTTAGAGTGCCAGTATAATCAAAAATAATTTTCATTCGATGGTATAACCAAGACCCATTCTATGTACATATTCCTTAAATATCTTTGGTTTTAAATCCTTAGTTAATAGATATGCTACCATTAGATTAGTACTAATATACTCGATCACCACTATCTCTTTTTGAACTTCCTCCTTGATTATAAAGTACTCTAATTCCATATGTTTTGCATCTTTTAAATATTTATCGTTGTTAAAGGAAAAAATGTTGTGAAATTATCATAATAAATATTCAAGGCCTTGGTAATAGTGCCGATAACCCCACGTCCTAAAATGAAATTCCATAACCACAGTGCATGAATTATGGCTTCAAAACATGTCTAAACTGTCTTCTATAGTGGATGAAGTAAGGACAATTTATCACTCTTTTATGATATTACTATATTTGCTAAAAGAAAAAGGTAAACAAATATGGATTTTCTGTTATTAAGACATCTAAAAAATATGGATCTGAGTATCAAATCAATTTCAAATGATCAAATCGTGAATACATAAGTATGTAGTTCTTTGATCCTTGCAGGTACCTTAATACTTACTTTATAGCTTTCTAATATATAATTCCAAGGTTTCTTTCATAAATGCCCAATATTTTGGCCATAAAACTGATACATAGTTTTGTATAGGTTTATAATTTATAAATATATTAAACTACCTACAACTAAAGCATAAGAATTTGAATTCATTGATCTTGTATAGGTTTATAATTTATAAATATATTACACGACCTACAACTAAAGCATAAGGAGTTGATTTCATTTTGTTTTTCATTCTACATTATTCTTTAGATATTGCACGAGACTAAAATTTTGGCCTTTCTGAGTACAAACTATACTTATTGAATACTATATTAAAACTCTTTAGAATTCTTTTGCTATAAACTTTCTAAGACAATCCCAACAGTCCTTATGATCCGTCACAAAAAAATTCAATCCATATTATGTAGGATGCCTCTCTCATATTTTTCATCTAAAAATTATTAGAGAAAAAAAATCTTTTGTATCATCTACCATACCCAAATTATTTGCAGTATTTAAGATATCATCAATATATGAAACTATGAAAACAAAAACTTTTTCTCATATAGCATACTTAAATTATTAGTAACAAGTAAAATATCATCAACATATAGAACTAAGAAAACAAACTTACTCTCACTAATATTTCTAATCAAGGGAGGTTCCAATTGGTCTTTTGATTATAACAAAATATAATTACTACTAATGAGTTATATTGTTTTGATGAAAACCAATAAAGAACATAATGAATTTATAAACTCAAAAAGATAGCTTACGAAATTGATAAAGAGTAAGTTGAAATTTCTAACCATTGAAATAAATCTTAAAAAAAGAATAAAAGAAGATTAAGGCTTATTAAGGTCATTCATTAGTTTGTAATGTTAATTGTCATTTAATCACTTTGATGTTCTAAAAGGCTCACGATACATAAACATTTCATTTCACTTTAATACATAAGTCTTTCCTATCATTAAGAGGAATTGAAGCTTTTACTTTTAATATAACATCATCTTGACATTTCAAATAAACTTTATGAAACATTTTGGAAAGTGTTTAATTCATAATTGCATTAAACAAATTGAGTTTAAGCATTTAAAGTTGTAAAAATTATATTTTTAAAGTGATTAGTCGACCTATATAAGTTAGTGGTTGACTAATATAGGTTGAAGTTGTTAAATTTAATATACTATGAGTTTGTTATGACATTGGTTAATGTATTAGTCAACTAATATGCCTACTAGTCAACTAGTGTTATAATGACTAATAAACATGGTGCTTTTATTGCATACTGGTCAATTAGTACTCTACAAATAGTCGTTGTAACAGCTAGTTCTTATCTCTAACAACTAGGAAGAGTCTTAAAACACTATAAATGGTTATTTTCTTATTATTTTTATTATCAAGAAGCATTTAGGTGTATTTTACACACATTTTTTAGTGTTCTTTAATAATTTGAGCATCATTGTCTCATATTTGTGTGAATAAGTCTCTTTGAAATTATCAAGTGATAAAATGAGGTATTTTGAGTTGTAAAATTTGGTTGGAGCATTATATTATTGTATTTGGGATGACCTAAGTGAGATTGAGGTTCCTTTTCACTTTAGAAGAAGATTGTAAAATGGTTCCTTTTTATTGAAAAAGATTGTATAAAGGTTATTCTTTGCCTTAAAAAAGGAATTATAATAAAATTTCAAGAAGATTCTTAGAAGTAGACGTAACAAGGGTTACTTGCTGAATCACTATAAATCGGTTTGCATTTTCTCTTTCTTATTCTATTTAAATTATTATTCAATTGCTTAAATGGTTTATATTAAGCAATCCATTTATTATATAAATATATATATATATTATTAAATTAATTTCCTTGGGAAGAAAAATTCTTGAATTTTATAAACATCCAATTCACTCGCTCTTAAATGCCATTAAAGACTAAGAAGTAATGTCAAAATAAGTAGATTAGGCTAGTATTTCTAATGAAATCCTATATCAAAGACCATAGTTGAATATTTAGGGGCATTATCATCATCACTCAATTAAGAGAGACAAAGCATTAGTAAACTACCTTTCTTTGATGGTAATTATTACCTTATTAGAAAACTAAGATGAGATTATTCTTAATGGCTGAAAGTGTAGACCTAATGAAATAGTTTCAAATGGTCCTTTTATTTAGATGAAAATTATATATAACAAAAAGGTACTCAAATTGAATAAAGAATGGGAACCTCAAGATAAGGAATTAGTTTCCTTTAATATTAGGGTCATGCATATCCTTTTTTGTGCATTAAAAAGAAATAAATTAAATAGGGATTCTATGTGTGAAACGACTTATGAAATTTGACATATTTTAAAAATTACATATACGGGAGCTTAATAAGTAAAGAAGAGAAAGGTAAGCTTACTAATACATCAATTTGAATTGTTTCAAATAGGGCATGATGAAAGCATATATAGCATGTATACTAGATTTATTGATATTATTAATGCTCTCAAATGTCTTGGGAATCCTATACTAATGTTGAAATGGTAAGGAAGTTACTTAGGTTACTGTCAAAGATGTGGATGGTTGTGTTTTTTATATTATAAGATTTAACTGCAAGTACATGGTATAGTTGTAGCTAGCTTTGACAAGTACAGGTCAATCCCACTAAGGCTATAAGTACTATTATTAACCCTTTTTCTATTATCTAACAGTTGAATCAAATTGTGGAGTTAATTTAAAACTAAACTAAATTTTAACACAATAATGAACTGAGATGAAGAAAGCACTACGATTAAATGATATCAAATAAGTAATGCCTAGATGATAAAACCCTCTAAGATATCTTAACCCTTTATGTTGCAAGTAAATTATTGATTATTGGACAGTATAAATTTCTATCTTATGATAATATTCTCGAGACTATTAATGACTAACCCTCAATTGATCAACTGAAACATCTTTCTAGTCAAAACCCCTAAGATTGCATTTAGGGATGGCAATGGGCTAAGTCTGGGCCCTTAAAGCTCGATCAAGCCAGAGACTGCAGAGCCTGAACTTGGCCTAACCAATTTTTTAAAAATAAAGGTTCAAAATTATGTCATTTTAGTTAGAATGGTCGTGACTCTAATATACAGTATTTATGTCGACCTATCTCTAAGTTTGTATACAACTCCTTTCAACTGTGGTAGATCTATTTAAACAAAAGGATTTCTCAATCTCAATCATATAAAATCAAACATTGGACTATTATCCCAAAATTTTTGGTTCAAGAATATAAACACATAGTTGAATCACAATCAATTAGTAAAATTGCATTAGATGAAAGAATGTATCATACTATCCATCCTAACTAAAGGTTTATCACATCTATGTACTAAATGAATTAGTTCCTAAACATAAAAAACAAATCCTTCATAAGAAAAACTAGCAATAAAAGAATCCATAATCTATATCCCATTTTTATCTCTAATGAAATCTTCTTAAGATTTGGATCAAAGGTTACTCTCTACCAGAACTCATACGGTAATCTTTGTGTTTTTCTTGTCCTATATTTAAAACAACTTCTTCTTTTCCTTTTTTGGTGTCTAATTTGACTTTAATTGTTTCTCTTTTTAATTCTTTATAATTTACTTTTCTATCAAAAACTAGGCTTTTTAGAATATACACGATCACTTACACGACTGTGTGGGTGATCGTGTATCTCAAAATTTCCTCTAATTTGCAACTTTACACAGTTGTAGAAAATTACATGGGCTACATACACAGTTTTGTATTTCACATACATGTGCATGTATCTTAACAAATTTATAGTGACTTACACGATCCCTATACAAAATTTGTTTCTACAAAGTTGTTTCAATTCTTTCGATTTTGCCCTAATTCTTTTCCTTTTGGTCTATACAGACAATTAAGCACCAAAAGTACCATAAAACTCTCAAATAACAAGTAATTCACACTAAATATTGGTATATAAATATAGTCAACTAATTGTTTATCAAGCATCTGTGCACTTAAGCCTTTTCCTTTCCTCAAGCAAATATAATCCCAATCATCAAACTTACAAACATTCATCCCTTATTAACTTCAACCTATCCATCCACACCACACCCTAAATCATCATGTCACATCAATTAAATTAATATACAATAGATTCAAGTCATTGTAGAATCAACCTTCATTATTCAATATCAATAGCATTCATATAGATAATTTTTTGAAATCAAAAGCACAAATTTTCACAACTTCACCAATGATTCACTCACTGCACTTAAAGGGTTAGGGGTGAAAAGTGTAGAAACTCTCAAATCAATACATAGGTGGATTCTTAACTATAAGTTTGTAATAAAATCATACTGCAACACTTATAAGTAAACTAGAAATAAGAACTAAAAAGTTTTGTTACAAGGTTTTAGTGAGGTTTAGATCAAGGTACAATAGGGATAATAAAAAGGGTGAAAACATTAAAGGAAAATTAAATAAAAAATTACATGAAACTTAGTTTTTCACAACATAGGTGCTTCACACCATAATTCCATTAGTACAATAATTTTAACATTACATTTTCTTTTAATATGCTCGCAACATATATTATTATTATTATTATTATTATTGTTGTTGTTGTTGTTGTTGTTGTTGTTGTTGTTGTTGTTGTTGTTGTTGTTGTTGTTATTTTTTAATTTTATTATACGAAATTAATTATCTTATTATTATTATTATTATTATTGTTATTATTATGATAATGATGATGATGATGATGATTATTATTATTCCTATTATTGTTGTTGTTGTTGTTGCAAAGGACGTGTTAGGATTTGTATGTAATTCAGAAGGTTATTTTTAACATTTTCAGTTCTTGTCCATAGAACAAGAATTCTTGTACCTCAATTTTGAAAGAAACAAAAAATTTTGTCCTTGTCCTCTGAGGACGGAACAAAAACGACTGAAAATAGCAAGCAAACAGCACGAAGAACAGAACTTTTGTGTCTCTGTCCACCGTCCTCACCCACGAGGACGCTAACCAAACACAGGGTTGGTCATCCATTCACTGCTACGAGCTTAGCTCAAGCGTCAGGTAGTATTATGAGTTCAAGTCATATGATTAAAGTATTTGGAAAAAGTTGAAACTTAGCTAATTTGAGATGTTACATTATTGAGTTAATGGTTAATTAAAGAAATTATTAACCTCTATCTTCACTAAAATTCAACATTTATCCAACTAAAAATTGAATTCACTTTTAATTTTTTGTAATAATTTGGGTAAATTCTTAATATTTTGATAGTGATAAAATAATTATTAACGTTAATATTTATTATTTAAACATAATTTAGTGATTACATTAAAGGGGTTAATATATTGGAAATCTCAACCAATGCATACTTCACTTCTTTTCTCTATGATTCCATAACATCTTCCGTGCGTTTGCAGGGACTATGGATGTACGATCATAATCACGTTACTTAATTAATTAACTTTGGAATCTCTAAAATGAGGACGAGCTTTCTCCTGTAATCTGAAATAATGTCGAATCGAGAGCTCAAACATCAGTTTTGTTGGTGGAGGGTTGCAGGTGCTAGGTCATTATCAAGTATCTAATTCCAATCAAGAATCAATTCACTTTTGTCTAATGGATATAGACGACAACAATATATTCTAGATTAAGCATTACAAATTGGTGGCTGAGTCAGAAGTTGGCACCGAGTACACTTTGCTCATCCTTACAGATTGCACAATTTTGGAGGCATTCACATGCTCCCATTTATTATGCTACCATAAATAATACGCCAGTCCTCATAATGAGTCAAATATATACAGTTGCCCGTTACAGTTGTTGAGCTTGTATTGTATGCATGCTTATGAATATCGTACCGCATTAGTCGGTACCAGCAAGTACATACCGGTTAAAAACGAGTACCGGTACGGGTAAAAATATACCGGAAAAAAATTCAGGTAGGTACTGACCGTTTTCGATCGATACCAACCGGTACTAAGGATTTTGGTATATTTCGGATCATTCCGCAAAAGTTTAAATTTTTCAGGGACCATTTTACAAAAACAAAATTTTTACCCT
>JAOQMP010102489.1:0-14967 GCA_027563575.1 Erythroxylum pedicellare
ATTAATAATAAATATTTTCATTACAAAACTACAACTAGAAGAAGATTAAGTTACATGTAAATACACTTGCTTTCTAGGGAACTATATTCACATAACTCCAATAATTTCTCACATGGAATGTTAGAGGTACAAATGCGTCTCATAAAAAAACTTTTGATCAAGGATTTGATCCTTGATAATAGAGCAAGTATGGTAGGTCTTTTTAGAAACCAAGATGAAGCATTAAAAAAGTGACTTCTTTAGATTACTACCACATAGTGGCATCAGGTTTCCAATCACTCACAACATCCCAATGAGAGAATCTTTAAAATGACAAATGATCCTACTAGTTCTTGTTCTTTAAGTTCCTTACTATAGGAAATCTTTAAAGAGACACTCTCATCTCAAGAGGTAAAAAGTCTCTACAAACCAGTTACTAGTGTAAAGATTGAGAAGTCTCCGAAGTCACTAAACCCTTATATGGCTTCTAGCCTAGATGGATTTGATGGTAACTTCTTCCCTAGAACTTGGTCAGATATAAAACCAATGGTAGTTGATGTAATTCTTTAGTTTTTCAATAATGGAGCTCTACTTACTGAACTAAATAGAACTCATATAACCCTTATACCTAAGGGTGGAGTGCAAAAAAAAAAAAATCTTAGATTTCAGGCCAATAGCATGTTGCAAATTGATTTATAAAATACATTTCAAAGATACTTACCGACAGGTTAAGGGAAGTGATCCCTAGGCTCATCAGTCAACGATAGGGAGCCTATATTCTAGGTAGAAACATAGGTGAAAACATAATGTTGTTACAAGAATTAGTAAGGAACTACACCAAGAAAAGGATTAGGAAGAATTGCATTCTCAAGATAGATCTAAGAAAAGATTATGATAGTGTTATTAGGGACTTCATCATTAACATTATGCAACCTATGAATTTCCATAAAATATACATACAATGGGTAAGATAGTACATAAACTCTCCTACATTCAATGTGTTGATTAATGGACATCCATCCACAGCTATCAATAACAGGAAAGGAATTCAACAAAGGGACCCCATATCTCTTTACTTATTTACATTAACAATGGAAGTATTCAATAGACTGCTCAAAAGGACTAAGCAATTCATATATCATTTGAAGTGCAAGAAACTTGGTATTTCCAATTTATGCTTTGCTGATGATTTAATTTTGCTAGCCAATGTAGATTCAATTTCCATCAAAACCTTAGTGTCAGCTCTCAAAATCTTCACTAGACTCATTGGACTTGAAGTAAAATACACCAAGAGTGCACTTTTTGTTTCAAGATGCGCTAATCACGTAGAGCAAAGCATTAGTTCATCCAAGGATTCAAACTACAACAGTTGCTAATGGGTGCCTTGGAATTCAAATTTCTCACTCGAGATTATATTGTAAAGAGTACACCTTTTTTATTGATAGAATCAAAGCTATAATATCCTCTTTGAACAACAAAAACTTATCTCTATCAGGTAGGTAAAACTTATGTCATCTATACTTGTATTTATGAATGCATTTTAGGAAGCACATATGGCCATACCAACATCAGTCTCTGAATAGATGGACGGTATGTTCAAGAATTTTTTATAGATAGGGACATATTATTACACAAGCAATTTGACTAAAATTTGTATCTTAAGAATTGAGGGTGGTATCAATTCCATTGGTGGTTAAAAGACTATGGAGGTTATGCAAAGAAAAGTAGTCATTATGGGCCAAATGGATTCATGGTTATTACATCAAAGACACCAACATATGGAGGCATATATCCTCACCCAGTATATTGTCCATAATGAAAGCAATCTTCTTTTTTTTAAAAAAAAAGAGAATGTGAGATCTAAAGTTATCAGTCTCATTAGAAATGGCAAGTCCAATGGACATCAACTTCTGGTATGCCAATTGCCTATGCACAGGGCATCTTTAGAATCAAATCTCCATGTAAATGCTGAAACCACTGATCCATTATGATAGTACAGTTGCTAATGCACTCGCTATCAAGTTCTTATTCAATAACATTACTATTCTAGACAATATTAAGAAACAAAACAATAGATTCACCTCAACAATGACAATGACAGGATCATATGGAGATTGAAAAGGTCTGAAAACTTCACAAATTAGTCATACAAGAACCTTATGAAAGGTAATACCACCATTTTTCCTGGGACTAAAGTGGCGTGGCATAAATACCTTAATGCTCGAGCTTCCAAAATCACTTAGATGGCTATGAAATCCAAATTTCCAACAATTAATAGAATATCCACATTCCTACATTTGCCTAATTGGTGCATCATATGCTAAAAAACTAAAGAAAATCCATCACATCTCTTCTTTTAGTGTGAATTTAACAACTCCTACAAAACTACCAGGTATCCAATGTCCCTAGTTAATTGAATGAAATAATCAGCTAGTGCTTCGCTATTAAACATCCAAACAATAATATCAAATGGTGTTTTTGCATTGCTTTGACATTCAACATAGCTACAATATGGGATGAGAGAAATAAGAGAGTCTTCCAAGACATAGTTTAGGATCCAGAAACTTTCAATAACAAATTACTGCAAAAAATTAGACTCCATATCAACATTTTTAGGAACATATACATGCATCAAGAGTCACCTAACAATTCTTGTAAGAATTTGTTAAGTTCAATAATATGACAAAATAACTAAAAAAACTAAAATAGAGAAAATAGGTATTTGAATAATTAAACTAGCAGGAATAAATTTGGTGATTAATCAATGGTGAAAATATAAGAATTCCTTATATCCTTGTTTTGTTTCACTTGACCTTCTTTATTTAATAATACTCAACTCTAGATATCCAGTAGTTATGATTACGCCTTTCAAGATGTAGCCAAGTAATCCTAATTAAATTAGATAAGAATTGAACTGTGGCCTCTTGATCTATAAAAACTCTTCCTAACTATCTAACTGATTTGAATTTATCAAAAGGGTAACTAATAAACAATTAAGATTTCTCTTCAATTGCTTATTAATCTAATGTTTATAGATCTATTATGGTACTAACTCTTACTACACAGTACAACACATAAGAGTCTTCCACCTTCCCCGATATCCACCAACCGAAATTAACATTCTAGATAACTTTATAACTAACTACAACCTCAATGCTTATGACTAACCTGAAGAAAAACACACTGATAAACACTAAAACCCCACCCAATGTATCCCTACCTAACCCATCTACCAACACTGAGTTTCCTTTTTTAGGGGATGCTCAAAAGGAATTAGAAAAAGCTCGAGAAGGAAAAGACTACCTAGAGCTCTATTATAGAAGATTTTGGAAGCTTAGTGAAGCTAAGGTATGTTAAATTAGCAAATGAGGAATCTATTCAGGTTCCCTTAGAGGTGCTATAACATTAGGAAAGAAAGTGGAGTTCATCTTTGGTAGGTTTTTTCTTGAGAAGATTGGCATTCCTTATTGTTAACAATTGTGTTAATTCAGTTTGGAGAAACATGGGTTTAGTGAACATGTTGGTGAATGAAGATGAATTATTTGTCTTGAAATTCAATTCTGATGAGAATGCTTAGAGAGTGCTAGAAACAGGGCCTTAACTTGTCCTTATAAATCTAATTTTGCTAAAGATATGGCACCTAGGGGTAACTCTAAACAAAAGAAAACTAGAAACAATCCCTTTATAGGTGAGTTTTCACAAATTCCCTCTAGAGTGCTGGTTTGCAGAAGGGAAGAACTATATTGCTAATAAGATTGGCAAACCTTTAAGAAAGTATGGGTACACTACTGTGATAAGAACAATTGGATTTGATAGGGTATGCATTAATGTGGATATCACTAATAAACTGCCAGATTTCCTAAGGATTATAAAGTTAAATAAGAATGGGGAACTAAAGGAAGATATTGTAAGAGTCTCTTATATGTGGAAACTAAAAGCTAAAAAGAAGAGGATTGTTGGGTCTCGTTTTCGAAACCCAACTCTTGATCAAATAACATAAATGTTGGGCACCGTTTCTGGAACCCAACTCTTGCGAAATCATAATCACTGAACTTATTT
Organism: Erythroxylum pedicellare; assembly: GCA_027563575.1. Lineage (NCBI taxonomy): Eukaryota > Viridiplantae > Streptophyta > Magnoliopsida > Malpighiales > Erythroxylaceae > Erythroxylum > Erythroxylum pedicellare. Next base: position 4,039 of record JAOQMP010102489.1, read on the forward strand.
CAATGAGGTTTCCTTAACCATCATCGAATCCTTTTCTTGTTGATTCCATTCCTATGTTGGACCCCGATTCTAGAGCCCAACATTCCTTATCATAAGACGTGTGCTTGTGCTTGTTACCATGCAAGGTTATTCCCATTTAACCCTCATTGGTCATCCTCGGTTAATCTTTATTTCTAATACTGTAGTGTCGGGCCCTATCTTTCAAATCTTTCTTATACTAAAGCAAATATTCTATGCTTAACTTTCATCCAGATATTGAGTATCTTAGAGACTGGGTTAAAATTTCTATTCCTTCAGATCATTTGGTAGCTCTATGCCTCTAGTTTATCTAGAAATGAGGTTCATCTCATTTGGAGGTCAGATAACGAAGTTATGGCTGAAAGAATCAAACAGGGTTTTGATCTCAATCATATTACACCTATCTTGGGACAAAAGGCATAACTTGCTCTAGGTTTTTCAGATCAAGATCATTCTAGGAGGGTTCGAAAGAGGACATTAGATGAATAGTTATGGTATTCATCTAATGTCCTCAATCATATTATCGTTTGAATGGTCAAAAATGGAGAAGACGATAGCATTAGATGAATAGTATACAGAAGAAGTTTAGGTCATATAAGTAGAAAGTAGATGAAGCAAAAAGCAGACGAAATAGAAAGTAGACGAAGCAGAAAATAGACGAAGCAAAAAGCAGACAAAGCAAAAAGTAGACAAAATAAGAAGGCAGACGAAGCCAAAGAGCAGACGAAACAAAAGACAGACAAATCAGAAAGCAGACGAAGCAAAAAGTAGACGAAGCAAAGTAGACGAAATAGAAAGCAGACGAAGCAGAAAACAGATGAAGCAGAAAGCAGACAAAGCAGAAAGCATATGAAACAGAAAGCAGACGAAGCAGAAAGCAGACTAAGCGAAAAGCAGACGAAGCAAAGCAGACGAAACAAAGCAGATAAAGCAAATTCTTAAGATAAAGCGGGGTTAACTTAAGACGAAGAAAAGTCAACTTAAGACGATGCAACTCTTAAAACGAAGCAGAGTCAACTTAAGACAAAGTAAAATCAACTTAAGATGTTGCAACTCTTAAGACGAAGCGAAGTTAACTTAAGACGAAGCGAAGTCAACTTAAGACAATGTAACTCTTAAGATGAAGCGGAGTCAACTTAAGATAAAGAAAAGTCAACTTAAGACGATGCGTCTTTATAGATGATACAACTTTATAGCTGATATGACGTCATCACAGATGATATGTCTTTGCAGACGATACATCTTTACAGAAGATGCATCTTTACAGACGATATATCCTTACAGATATAATGACGTCATCACAGATAATGTGACATCATCGCAGACGATACATCTTTACAGATGATGCATCTTTACAGACAATGCATCTTTACAGATGTAATGATGTCATCACAGACGATGCGTCTTTAAAGATGATACATCTTTATCCTCCTAAGCATTTCCCTTTCTAAGGACCATAACTCTTGATCTAGAGGTCCAAAAATTCCATACTATATACCATTGGAAAGCTAAAAGAAATACTTACAACTTTTTAGAAGACAACTTGGTCTAATTCATCCTAGATCAATCCAGATTTTATTTCCTTAAGTCATAACACAAATTTTACCCTATCGAAGGTTTGTAATTTTGCACGGTGCAACCTTGGAATGTCCTGAACACAACCATTCAGCTACCCATTTGACTTCATAAAACTCTCAAAACTTAACTCATTTGTCTCATCACATCCAATTACATCTGATTAATCATAATTCCTATCTTTCCTTTCCACATATCTCACTTTGGTATATATATATCTATCTACATATATATGTATCAGCAATTGATCCTCCAAAATTATCAACTCAAGTTGATAACTTCTTCACGTGTATCTAATTTCAAACCACATCATCCATCATCATTCATATTTCATTAATAGCAAAAGAATAAAGTTTGAAAAATCTTTAATGGCATTTTAAGCCACATTACATCACCCTCTCAGAATCTCAAATTTACATACGACTCTTGAACAAACAAATTTGTTGCTTTCCTAAAATCAACTCAAAATACAAATTAAGCAAATTTGGAGAATTTCCCGTAAGCTCTTGATCACTTGATCTCTTAGCTATCACCTGAAGATGGGGCAAAAGGGGAGGGGGTGAGCTTGAAAGCTCGTGGGTAACAGTTTATAACAAAAAGATAAGCAAAACCTTTGAAACCATTTTTCTTGTCATAGCAAATTTTCATTAAGTTTATAGAACACATGTTTCTTAGGCTTTCAGCCAAAATTCACAAGTCACAAAACATGAATGCATCAAAGTTGCTAACATAACATGGGCACATAAGGACATCAGAATGGTTTGGGTGAATCCAAAATAGAATGTACTACACAATTCCCATAAGGGTCTTATATAGCTGTGAACTTAGGGGACTCCATGAAAGAGCTCCATGCCACTAGCGAGCAAGTGGGAGATGTCTTTAACTTGGTCAACGTGCACGTGACGAAACTTAGGGCACCACCACAAACCCACATAACACATATTTCATAAATTGTAAACTTGTTGCCCAAAATGGCACTTCTTGAAAACTTGCTTTTCACATACTTGAAATATTTCGAAAACATGATTTCATAAACACATTATGCTTTCAAAAATCACTTGCAAAGTCTTTTTTTATAAATCATCACACAATTCATGTAGCAAACATATAGCCAATTTCACAAATCATTTTAGAATAATGAATGCAGCACTTATGATGCAATTGAAATCAATAACTTCTTTGATTTAAAGAGAAGTAGTAGTGGCTTATTTACTCTATCATAAATATGTACCCACCTTGATTTCCTTTCTTAGAGACTTACTCAAAAATGCCTCTTCTCTTTTTCCTCTTGCTTGTTTTGATCCCTTGATTCTTCACCAAATGAAGAGATCTTTGGCTCAAATGGAAGCTCTTCTCTTCCTCTGCCTTTTTCTCTTCTTGAACCACTTCAAAATCTCTCTCAAAAGCTAAGAAAATTGATGTCCTAGATTGTTTTCTCTTCTTTCTCTCTTTCTTCTTTTGTGCTTCTCTCTCTTCTCTCTTTTCTCATCCATGCATCTAGCTTCTTCTAGAATCCCCAATTCATGTTTTCTCCTTCTCTTAAAAGCAAGCCAACATTTCTTATTTCAATTTTACCATTAATGTTTGAGAAATGTCCAATTTCCCTTCCTTATAAGCTTAAGTTCTTTTAAGCTTAAGTGTCTTCCCAAAAACACCCTTGAACGTTCTTATAACCTTAACACTTTAATTCAATCAACTCATATCATGTAATATTTCTAACATCAACATAATAATTAACTCTACAAACTTTTATAAAGATCTTATAATTGATGTAAATCATACCTATTCATCAAGAAAAAATTTTTTAGGGGCCAACATTTCTTCCCCTCTTAAAAGAATTTCGTTCTCAAAATTTATACCTGACTGGTCTAGAGGCAGGGACCTGCTTCCTATTGTACTTCTTCGTTTTCCATTTTACTCCATCACTCAAATATTTTATTTTTCTTTAGCTTTTCAATTATAATATCATTCATGCTACAATTATCTACTATTAAGCTGCAAATTTTGGTGTTGATATTATAATCTATCAAACATTCTCCTAACACGGTTGCCAACCTTTCAATTGTATGTGGTGTGAATACATAAATGAACCTATCATATACAAATATGACCAACATTGATCATAACATAAAAAAGTAAATGATAACAATAATAAAGAATATAAATTACCTTGAAAGTTTATTGAGTAAAGTCTAATCATTGTCAACAACATGTGTCATCACCGCTATATAACTGTTCTTTTAGTTATTGGCTATCCAAGTGTTTGTAGTAATGGTAATCCATCGTTCAATACTTGAAAAAGTTCCTAAATTTTCTTTCTTGTTATCCTCGTATACCTTCACAATGTCCTCGTTTAATGTATTTTGAGTTAGAACCTTAAAGATCGATTATAGTGAATTGCAAAAATATTGAGTTGTAGTCATTTCATTCTTCCTTCTTATATGGTTAGGGGTCAAAAATGTTCGACCTCCTGATACCATCTTTTCCTTACTATAAAATTCCATGTCTCTTTAAATGAGAGGTTCAACCTTTTGAACTCTCAACTAAAATCTTCTAAGAATACTTACATTTGATTTTTTTTACTCCATCCATTGAGCTAGTCTTATTGAAGTGATTCCAAATTTCACTTTTTAATTGAATTGGAGTCGGAATTTTATCTTCACTTAGTATAGGATTAAAAGTTCCTACTTTATCTTTGGTACCAAATTATAACTCTCTACTGACGGGATATGCTCATCCATATGAAACAATTAATATATAAATATATATGTTATTCATAATCATAATTAATAATTCTTAAACTTGGGACAGAATATGAGAACATAAATTATAATCATATATTTAAAATTTAACACTTATTAGTTATTAGTGATTTACATGATCATATATACGAGAGACAAGCATGTATCTAACCATGTAAATTATTGGGTGTTTTTATGGACTTACATGGTCACATACATGGGCGTGTATAAGACCATGTAAGTCCATGAAAACACCTATTGACTTATATTATCACATCCACACTTGTCTCTTGTGTATGTGATTATGTAAGTCTGCAAAACTCAGTCTCATAGTGAATTACACATTCATATACACACCTACGTGACTATGTAAGTCACTATGAGTTGCACAGGTTCTGCGATCACCTCCCCGATAGTAACAATCCTAAAAATTCTATTTTTTAATGATTTCCTTCTTTAATCAAATCTAGAATGCGACGAAGGAACTTTACCTTAGTGGATGGGTGGTGAAGAAGGAAAAAAACACCATGATAGGCCTGCAAGAAAGATGTACAAAAGGGCGGCGAGGCGAAGGGGCAGCTGGAGGGATAATGAGACGAAGGAGCGATTAAGGCTAGAGGGGGAAGGGGTAGCAAGTGCCGACTGACACTACAAAGATGTGAGTGAGAGATGACATTAGTGAGAGAAAGAGAGAGTCTAGAAAGAGAATCAAGTGTGGTGTTATAGTTGTGCATTATTATGTGTTTTTCTAAGTGTTTAGTATGTGTTTCATGCATGATAGGTTAGTATTATTGTGTTTTAGGACTTGTTTTTTGTATTTTTGTTTGGTATGATCTTCATGGTTGTTCTTTTGTGTTTGATATTATTTTAGGGTAGGAATTGATCATTTTGGTGTAGAAATGGAGGGTGGACACCTTTGTGATTGAGCTAGAGGCCAAAAGAAGAGAAGAGAAGTGGAGCTACTGAAAAACAAGAACCCACGGTTGTGGAAAAGGGCTTATTTTCAATGATCGTGGGAAATTTATGGAGAAAGTTTATGTTAAGTTAGTCCATGATCGTGGGAAGAACAAGTATAATTCCTACGATCGTGGAAACTAGAAGAGACATGTAGATTTCATGTATTTTTAAAGATTTTCATGACTTTATAAGACATAGAATCTCAAGATTCGCCAGAGGGTTGTGGAACTTGCTTCCTAAAGCCAAAAGATATAGTGGGAGCCTAGAGATAGGGAGAGAATAAAGGTTTCATTCTCAACTGGGCAAAGAGCACCTTGTCATCCAAATTTTTTATTTTGGCCAAAGAAAAGGTGGAGCTGCCCCATCTAGTCTTATTTCAATTTCTTTGGTTATTAATTTAATGATATACATGTTCGTGTTATTTATTGTGCTTAAACCTTGAAATAAATCGAGAGAGTGAGCTTGGTAATCTGTGTTAATTATACAACGAGTGTTGTCAATTAATAGACCTATAAATAACAAGTTATTGATTTATTATGAAGAGATTTCAATAGATAAATACGTTGCCGATAGGATAGCTTCATATGTAGTTGAATGTTTAGGAAAGACTTTCCATATCGAGAGACCCAAAAGTGATTTCTTATTTATTTAACTAGTGACATTTAGTTAGTTAACTACTGACATTTAGTTACACCTTGAGAAAGGGTAGCTAGAATTTTAGGAAATCTTGGGTTAAGCATAAATTGAATCAATTAATCATAGGGGAGTAAATAGGGATAATGACAAGTCCTAATGTTTAATCTTGATTTTCTCCAAGTCTTAGTTTACGATTTTGGTTTAGGTTGCATTGTTTCCTATTACTTTTAGTTTGTCTTTATTTTACTTATCTTTTTAAATTCAATTAAAACGATTTCTTAAACAAAAAATAACATGAATTAAGTAGTGTCTAAGTACAATTGTCGTCGGATCGATATCTGCTTTCAATTATAAATATGATCCGTATACTTGCAGCTTTGAGCATAAGACTAGTTGTGTGTTTTGCATTCAACAAGTTTTTGGTGTCGTTACCATTGATTGGTTGTTTAGCATCTTGTTTAGTTTAGGTTACTTTGATTTAAGAGTTTTTGATACTTTTCCTTATGTCTTTGTAGGTGGATGAACACAAGAAACACGCAAAGGAATACTAAATTTCGTGACAAAGAATTAGTAGATATCACAAGGCACAAACAACAGTTGAGAAGAGCGAAGTGATAAGATATTATACACCTCAATATGGCAGAAGAAGGTGCCGAAAAGACACTGATAGACTTTATGAGGCCAGGATTTTGTCCTCAAGGACTTGCGACGCTAGGGTTCAAGCTAATAATTTAAAGAACAAGCTGACACTCATGAACATTCTTCAGAGTAGTGTGTAGTTCTATAGGTCGTCCAATGAAGATCCCAACGCCCATCTCGCCAATTTTTTGGAGATATGCAGCACTTTCTGATTTAATGGGATGTCTGACGATGTCGTGAGGTTGCAACTATTTTCTTTCACTTTAAGAGATTAGGCAAAGGTGTGGTACAATTCACTCAACTCAGGGAAGATTAATACATAGGAATAGCTAGCCCAGGCATTTCTCGCCAAATACTTCCCATTGATCAAGACAATAAGGATCATTAAGGAAATCACAAATTTTTTAAAAAATGATGGGAAGTCTTTATATGCTTAGGAGAGGTTTAAAGAACTACAAAGAATCTTTCCCCACCATAACCTTTTGATGGAATTCCTAATGCAAACATTCTACAATGGTGTAAATTAGAGCAAAAAAGGGGCTATAGATGTAGTTTCAGGAGGATCTTTGATGAGGAAAACTATCGATGTAGTGTATGAACTATTGGAAGAATTGGTGAGTAATAGTTGTATATGGTCAAGCTAGAGTAGTAGACAGGGGTAGAAGGAGCAAAAAAGTATGATCCCAATTGACTTTGTTACTACTTTGCAGGCACAAATCACAACCCTCACCAAGTAGTTGAGCATCTTCATCTACAACCAAAGCTATGCAATTATAGCGTGAGTTATACAGGTAGGACAACTATTGCACAACATAATGCTTTTTTATGGGAGCTAGTAACACTAAACAGGTAAGTTACTTAGGCCAACCACAGTGAGGTAACAATCTATACTCGAATACTTATAATCCGGGCTGGAAAAACTACCCAATTTTTTTTTGGAGTACTAATAATGTAGGTGGTCAAGTAAGATCACAAGGACCTCTAAGATTTTAGCATGATGGACTTTGATCTTTAGAGAACAAAATGGAAAAGTTGATGGATGCTTTGGGGTCCAAAATGGAAAATCAAGAAGAGAGCTAAAAGAGGATATTTTCGAGCCAACAGGAAAGTTACAAGAGGATGAAGGCAAAGTGTGATAAGATTATAAAGAACCATGCCTCATCTATTCACAACTTGGAGGTACAGGTAGGTCAGTTTGCTAATTTTATGTCTTCTAGAAGTGTAGGTAGCTTACCAAGTAATACGAAGGTCAACCTAAGGGAACAATTGAAGGCTATCACACTTCAAAGTGGCAAGCAGATGGAGGAACCAAGTGTGAAAAAGGATTGTTAAGAAAAAGGAAAAGGTAAGGAGATTCGAGAAGAGAAAAAAGAAGAGAGGCCTTATGTACCACCACCACCCTACAAGCCTAAACTTCTATATCCACAAAGGGTGAGACAACATCAAGTGGACACTCAGTTTTCCAAGATTTTAGAGAAACTAAAGAAACTTCAGACTAACTTGTCATTGGTGGAAGCTTTGGAGTACAAGACCAAGTATGCAATGTTTCTTAAGGACATGCTAACAAGCAAACGTTTTTAAGAGGACAATCAGATGGTCACTTTAACAGAGAATTGTAGTTCGATTATCTCAAGCTCGATACCTTCAAAACTATAATATCCATAGAGTTTTATGATTTTATGTGTTGTTGGTGTCTTTGAATTTTCTAAATGCTTATGTGATTTAGGTGAAAGTGTTAACTTGATTTCTTTGTCTATTTTCAGGAAATTAAGACTAAGAAAGTTTAAGCCAACATCTATGTTGATTCAACTTATAGATCAATCCAACAAAAGACCATATGGAGTTGTAGAAGACATGTTAGTAAAAGTAGACAAATTTATTATTCTTGTTGATTTTGTGGTATTGGATTTTAAAGATAATAACAATTTTCCATTGATTTTGTGTAGGCCATTTATGAATATTGGTAGGGCATTAGTTGATGTGCATAAGTGAAAATTTGTTTTGAGGATTGGTGATGAGCAAGTTGAGTTTAGTATGTCTAAATCTTTGAAGAAATCGATATGGTAATGTGTGTATGAAGATAAATGTTATGGATAAATATGTGAAGGAGGGCGAAAAGGAAGTTAATAAAGTTACTAAAGTACAAAAGGATGAGAGTGTAAGAGAAGATGATTTATATGAGGAAGTTGAGTTAGAGAAGTTAAAGAGAACATATACACCTATACCACCTTCCATTGTTAAGGCCCCCACTTTAGATCTTAAATCTTTACCTTCTCATTTGAGATAGACCTTTTTAGATAAAAACTATACCTTACCCATCATTATCTCAAACTAATTAGATATTGAGCAAGAAGAGAAAGTGGTGGAGACCATTAGGAAAAGGATGAGAGTTATTAGGTGGCAAATTTTTGATATTAGGTGGATTCGACCTAATGTGGTGATGAATAGGATTAACCTAGAAGAAGGGAGTAAAACTGTGAGAGAGCAACAGAGAAGGTTAAATCCAATCATGCAAGAGGTTATGAAGAATAAGGTAATAAAGCTATTGGATACTTAGATTATTTATCCTATTTTAGATAATTAGTAGGTGAGTCCAGTACAATGTGTGCCCAAGAAGGGACGCATGACAATAATGGAAAATGAAAAAGGTGAAAAGATTTCTACTAGGACCATCATAGGTTAGAGAGTATGTATTAATTACTGGAAGCTCAATTTGGCCACCAAGAAAGATCACTTCCCTTTACCAAATGATTGAGAGGGTGGCTGGTCATGCATTTTACTATTTTGTTGATGGATACTCAGTGTACAATTAGGTGGTTATAAACCCATAGGATCAAGAGAATACCACTTTCACTTGCCCTTATAGGACTTTTGCTTATCGGAGGATGCCATTCGGTTTATGTAATGCACCTACCACATTCCAAAGGTGCATGATGGCCATATTTACAGACATCAATAAGAACTTTATGAAGGTATTTATAGATGATTTCTTCGTCTTTAGGAATTCTTTTGATCATTGCTTGTTGAATTTAGACAGAGTGCTTCAAAGATGTGAGGAGTCTCATCTAGTCTTGAGCTAGGAAAAGTGTCATTATATGGTCCAAGAGGGAATTGTAGTGGCCCATAAGATCTCATGCAAGGGGATTGAAGTGGATCAATCTAAGACCAGCATAATTAACAAGCTACCACCTCCCACCAACATCAACGGCATCTAATCCTTCCTTAGTGATGCAGGTTTCTATAAACTATTCATTAAGAATTTTTCTCTTATCGCTAGACCCTTAACTCATTTATTAGTTAAAGTTGTGCCTTATGTTTTTTATGATGCTTGTTTGGACACATTTAATAGGTTGGAAAAGGAACTTATACTAGCACCCGTTCTGATGTCTTCCTTTCGAAATTATGTATGATGCAAGTGATCATGCCATTGCTTGTGTCTTTGGTCAGCGGAAGGAAAATAGGTTGCACGCTATCTATTACGCAAGTAAGATCTTAAAAGGAGTACAAATAAATTACACAACTATGGAAAAGGAGTTGCTTGTTATGGTATTTGCATGCGAGAATTTTTTTCTTATCTTTTAGGCTTACATGTCATTTTTTTACAGATCATGCAGCATTGCGATATCATTTTGCAAAGAAGGATACTAAGGCTAGGCTTATCTGATGGGTACTTCTGCTCTAAGAATTTGACATTGAGATTAAAGATAAGAAGGGAATAAAAATGTTGTAGCAGACTACCTCTTGAGACTCGAAGGAGGTCACCATAAAGAAGAAGAGGAAATTGAGGAGAGCTGTCCTAATGAGGCTCTAATGATGGTAGATAATCCTTTTCATCCTTGGTTTACAGATATTGCAAACTACCTCTCAAGTAGTATTCTTCCTTTCGATCTTTCTTATCAACAAATGAAATGGTTTATATTTCAATGTTCTCATTTTAATTGGGATGAACCTGTACTTTATAAGATATGTGCTGATAGTATGATTCACATGTGTATTCTTGAAAATGAAATGCTTGAAATTTTGACACAATGTCATTCTTCACTTTATACAGGGCATTATGGAGCTAATAAGACTGCATCTCAAAACTTAGAGTATGGATTCTCCTAGCCAACCTTGTTCAAGGATGCTCAAGATTTTGTTCTAAAATGTGATTGGTGTCAAAGAGTAGGTAACATATCAAAGAAGGATGAGATGTTGCTTTCAAACATCATAGAGGTGGAAATATTTGATGTGTAGGGATTGGACTTCATGGGATCATTCCCATCCTCTTCAGGTAACATTTACATATTAGTTGGAGCTGATTGTAACACCCTACATTAGGGGTTAGAATTTTAAGGAATTAGCAATGCATAGTATGCTTTGC
>JAOQMP010102542.1:0-14962 GCA_027563575.1 Erythroxylum pedicellare
AAATTGAATTCATGCTCCTCCAAGTAAATGTAATAGTCTCAAAATTTAGAAGACTCAGTGGATTTAGGAATCCTTTCAGATCTCCTAGGTGGAACTACAACCACATTTGGGACTTGAGTATCAATGTCAACCTGTTGAGGAATATCAACATCATTTCCTAGACCAACAACATGATTATGAATCAAAGGAGACTGAATTGTCTCAGGATGAAAAATAACAAGTGTAGGAACAATAACACGATCCTCTCTGAAATCAACAACACGAAACTCATGCCTTTCATTATGTTCAATGTCCCCTTCAAAATAGACAGCCTGATTTGATTCAATGACTGTAGTAGTATGATTGGGACAATAGAATCTTGAATCTCTTAAGCCAGTACAATAACTAATAAAGTAACCTGAAATAGTTCTAGGATCAAGCTTCTTCAGCTGAGGATTATAAATCCTCACCTCAACCTTATAGCCCCAAACATGGAAATGCTTCAAACTGGGCTTCTTTCTTGATATAAGCTCAAAAGGAGTCTTTAGTACAGACTTACTAGGCACATAATTGAGAACATAAATAGCAGTCCTCAAGGCGTCTCCCCACAAGAACTCTGGTAAGGAGGAGTGACTAAGCATGCACCTAACCATCTCTATAAGAGTACAATTTTGTCTCTCTACAATGCCATTTTGTTGAGGAGTGCTAGGCATGGTGCACCTCAATTCCACAATCCTCCAAGTATCTAGCAAAAGGGCTAGGTTTTCTTCTAGTTTCATCATACCGACTATAATACTCACCACCTCTATCAAATCTTACACATTTAATCTACTTCTCAAGTTACAATTCAATAACATTTTGCAATGACTTAAAAGCATCTAATGATTCAGATTTATTATGCAATAATTCAATCCAACTATATCGAGAAAAATCATTAATAAAGGTAATGAAGTACCTATAGCCTCCCATGGAAATAGGAGTAATAGGTCCACAAATGTCTGTGCAAATTATCTGTAATGGTTCCTCCTTCCTAGTCATTTTCTCCTTTCTTACTTTAGTTGTAAACTTTTAGGCAATCAACACAAGTGTCAAAATCCGAGAAGTCCAAATCATGCAAAATAGTTTCCTTAATTAACCTCTCCGTTCTCTCCTTAGAGATATGTCCTAACCGTTTATGCCGCAACATAGAAGATTTTTCAGTAACTCTTCCACGTTTCTTTCTAACAATAGCATTAACATCATCATGTGATCGGTAAAAACGAGAAGAATTAGCAATTAGCATAAACAATCCATCACGCATAATTGCAAAACCAATAACAGCAAAATCATAGTACAAAACAACACCATTATTGATTATATGGAAGATGTATCCACAACTGTGTAAAACAGAAACTAAAATCAAATTCCTTCTCATAGAAGGCACATAAACGGTATCTTTCAAAAGCAAATCATGTCCACTACTCAACTTCAAGGAAACTACTCTTATGTGCTCAACATTAACATTAAATCCATCTCCTAGTTGCACCGTCAACTCCCTTTGATTTGGTTTTCACATGCTTTTGAACTCCTGCAATGAGTTCGTTAAATGAATAGTTGTACCAGTGTCTAACCACCATGAATTAGGAGGAACATCAACCAAATTTAATTCAAAACAAACAAAGATGTAAGGCATAACTTTCTTCTTTGCCAACCAATTCTTAAACTTCTCATAGTCACGCTACCTGCAGCTTCTATTTAAAGCATGGGCTTAACATCAGAACTCTCACCAGGCCCAGAAGGTAATGCACGTTTATCATTAGCCTTCTTCTTAAATTGAGGCTTACTCTATTTGTTTCTATAAAATTTCTTCTTGTCACCACTCTTGTGAGAAATGTAACAAATACTATGAGACTTTCCCTTCTTCATAGTATGCTCCTCTTGAATAAGAATGGAAATCAACTCATTAATGGTCCATTCATCTTTCTGAGCATGATAAGTAGTCCTGAGAACATCAAACTCAGATAGAAGAGATTCAAACACCTGTCAAATCAGATAATCCTCTTCCAGCACAACTTTCATGGCCTTCAACTTATTATACCAGTTCACAAGCTTCATAACATGCTTACGAACACTGCCCACACCATCATATTTGGTCTTAGACAACAAAGACAAGTAATTGGACTTTTCAGTCTTATCAAACTTCTGGATTTTTTCACCAACAGTCTTCAGATAATTTTTGGCATTATCAACTTCTGTGATGCTCTCTTTAATAGTCTTCTCTATTGTGTACTTGATGATCATCAAACAGACCTTGTTAGAATGAACCCACTTATAATATTTAGCTCTATCTATAGCGGAAGACTCAATAGTAGGTTGTGCTGGCTCATCCTCAATGAGAGCAACATCAACATTAGAAACCACCAAAAAAAGATTCAAGGATTCAAGCCAGTCTTTATAATTAGTCTCATTCAACTTAATCAAAGAATTCAAAGCTAGAAATTGATACAATGCAAGGAGATTTAACAAATGTATGAAGAACTAGCAAAATTGGGCAAACAACACAGCTAGGTTCTCATGCAATTACAATCCTACCTAAGTGTCTCGAATTACAACACAGATCACCCAGAACATTAAACTATGCCCTAAAGCTAATATCGATAGGATAATGAAAACTTTAAAAGACATAATTCAATGAATTAAACAAAATATTAGAATCCACATTGATAAAGACAAACCGATAGGGTAAGTGTATCATTAACATAATAGCTAATATATGTCCAATAACATCACAACAACAATTTCTAATAATTGGTCTCACGATAGGTGAGCTCACAATTACACAAAGTAAATGACAATAGTCCAATAACATTCCCCAAGATTGTTCGCATAGGTTCAGTTAGCACCACAATTACAAAATTAACTATAGTAATCATATAATATAACATTATATGCATAAAATACATCTAAAATTAAATTTGGTGCATAACTATGTAACACTAAGAGTACACAAGACCCCACAAGACCAAATAATACTAGAAATAAGTACAAAAATTTTCAAGAAAAATTTGGAAAGTACATTATATTTTTATTAATTTTAAATTCAGGAAAAATAAAAATAAAATTTGTAGCATTCAAAAAATTCCAGAAAAATACCATAAAATAGAATTGGGCAAGTGGAGCAAATAGGAAAAATTTGGGGAAAAACTACCATTGGAGACTGCCGCACGCGCCTCCACGCACCACCGCCACGTATGGGGAACGTCCATCCAGGTTGGATGTCGTCTTCCTCACCTGAAAACCAACAATCCTGGTCTCCGGACCCGGTTCGCGACCCGGTTCAGATAAAACGTCATATCTTGCGCAATTTTCATTATTCTTCAAGTAAATACATTGATCAACAACATTTTCCTTGAAGTCAAGAGAGCAAACAATTTGGCCAAATTTCAAGTACTATTGTCTGGAGGCTTGTTTTAGCCCATAAATGGATTTTCTTAATTTACATACCATGTGTTCCTTACCTTTCTCCACAAAACCAGCAGGCTAATTTATGAACACATCTTCATACAAATCACCATTTAAGAAAGCAGTTTTCACATCTATTTGATGGAGCTCTAAATTAAAATGAGCAACCAAAGTCATCACAATACGTAATGAATCTTTAGTAGAGACCAGGAAAAAAGTCTCTTTATAATCTATACCTTCCCTCTGGTTATACCCCATTGCAACAAATTTGATTTTGATACCAACTGAAGGAAATTAACACAAAATTACAGATTAATTTTATAATTAATCAATACAATTGATTAACCCTAGCTCATCAACGAATACAGCCTTTGAGTGCAAGGAACGGACGGAGAATCCGTCCATGGTCTCTCCCCAACTTTTATATTACATGTATATCTCTCAATGTGAACTCATGTTCATTAGCTCACAAAACTCACAATCAAGTAGTCAAATTTTAGTTGTAACTTTGAGAATCGGGATATTGAACTGCCACTACTATTGAGAAATAACTAGGATATATCAATTTTCAAGTTGCCAGTGAGTGACAGTTTCTCCAAGATTGAAATATGTCTGGTTTGGCTGAATATGAAGTGAAAGTAACAAAGCTAAACATTGCGATGCCAGTCCTGTTGATAATACCATTACAGATTTATCAACAATGTCCAGTAATTTGACTACCCACCTCAAGAAAGTTCAGCATTTTAGCATCTTAGTCACATATAGAGATTTAGCAATTCTTAGACAATCAGACTGAAAATCACTATACATTAAAGCTTCCACAAAAGTACTTGAAGTCTAAGCCACGAGTAGGAGAAATGTGGGTTGTCCATTAGTTTCCTTCTTACTGCCAATAGAATGAGCGAGGTCGAGATTTTCCTTGTTCTTCTGGTTTCTTGATCAATTTATCTTTCTTTTGATTGCACTTCTTGAGGATTCCCCAGCTCCTCTAAAAACAGGTAAAACAACATTTTCAATGAAGACATTAAACTTCAAAAGTGGAAAACTAAATGCATAGTTGTGTAGCTACTATGGACGTAGAATTTAGGCCCAGATGCCCCGTTCAGAAAAACTGTATCAATATCTATGTGATTAATAGGATCTTATATTGATGTTTTAATTTGTTAGCATAAGGTACTTCAATGTTTTAAAGCAGGTATGATTCTATTGGATGAAGATTGGAACTCAGACCATTTCTATTCATGGCATATGACTTCAAACGAATTAAACCGATGATAAAACGTGCCCATCAAATGCTCAGTAACAACAACTAAAGCTAAATAAAGAAGAATGGTTCTAATAAAACCGTAGCTCACAAACAATACTGAGTTGTGATTCTCGTAATTTAGACCATTTCTATTTCCTTGTCGAACACTTGCCTAAGTTTGATTCTTCGGGAAAACTTTTCCTAATTCTGACAACCGTTGAGACGGAATGGTCATCCATAGTATACGCTTCTAAATTTAGACAAGCCGAGGCTCTTATAATGCTATTTAAGCACAGCCCTGAACCACAAGTTCTAGCGCTCAATATTAAAGCCTAAGCGTAGCTATGATGAGAGCTTAGTATTTCACCAAGCTGCAATCCACTTAGGGTCTAGTGCGGCCTGAACCCACATTCAAAAGGGTTCAGCCATACGACCTTCATCAACATTGTCTAGGTTCTGATCGATCTTGTCACTGAAAACCAGACCCAAAAAGACAGAATATTTATACTAAAATTACAAGAAGCTCAGGAAGAGCATTATTGAATAAACCTCTCCTTGTAACTTCTGTTCTTATTTGATAAACAAAAGAAGGAGTTTTTGCAGGTTGAAAACATGAAGATGGCTAAGCTAACGTTGATCTTTCTCATATCTTTCGCTTCCATGATTCCAAGCCTGAGGGGGAACATCGGGCATTTCGACGAGGTATGGCAAAAACGAGCTGAAGAAGCCAAGAAAAATCTCTTGGAGGCCTACGTACCAGATCCAGAAAATGTTACCGACAGTTTCAACCTTCATGTCAGCAAGTAAATCCCCAGCCCTTCTCTTCATGCATGCTTACTTTAACGTAAAATTTTACAACAACATTTTCTAGCATCGATACTTGATCCAAATGGAACATTGTATAATTTAAATTCAATCGGTAATGGTTAAGAATGCACATGAAGCGATTGTTAGAACAATATGTGATATTCTATTC
Source organism: Erythroxylum pedicellare (assembly GCA_027563575.1). Taxonomy (NCBI): domain Eukaryota; kingdom Viridiplantae; phylum Streptophyta; class Magnoliopsida; order Malpighiales; family Erythroxylaceae; genus Erythroxylum; species Erythroxylum pedicellare. The sequence continues at coordinate 5,643 of JAOQMP010102542.1, forward strand.
TTGAATTTTACCGAAACATTTTTGAGATTGAATGGCATCTTTTTCTAGAAGGTATATTCTATTGTTTATGCAGTCATGGAGGTGTTGATGACGACGATGAGGAATTTGATGTTGTGGATGAGAGCAAAAACAGCACTAGGAGGAGCCTAAGGCAAGGGAAGAGAAGATACAGAGGTCCATGTCAAGCAACCAATCCCATCGACAGGTGTTGGAGGTGTAAGAAAAACTGGGCCAAAAATCGTAAGAGGCTTGCAAGATGTGCTTTAGGTTTTGGTCGTAGAACCAGCGGAGGCAAGAGAGGAAAGATCTATTTGGTGACGGATAATTCAGACAACGACATTGCTAATCCCAGACCAGGAACTCTAAGACATGCTGTGGTCCAGAATGGGCCACTGTGGATCATCTTTGCTCGTGACATGAACATCAAGTTGAAAGCCGAGTTGCTTGTTACGAGCGACAAGACCATTGATGGTCGTGGAGCCAATGTTCACATTGCTTATGGTGCTGGCATTACATTACAGTTCGTGAAGAATGTGATAATCCATGGCCTCCACATCCATCACGTTGTTGCTTCTTCTGGTGGTATGATTAGGGACTCTGCGGACCATTTGGGTGTCAGGACTGCCGCTGATGGTGATGGAATCTCTATCTTTGGGTCTACCAATATTTGGATCGATCATGTTTCCATGTCTCGATGCCAAGATGGACTCATTGATGCAATTCAGGGATCCACTGCTATAACCATCTCCAATTGCCACTTCACCCACCATAATGATGTAAGTTAATCTCAACTCCTGTCCTGTGGCTGTGGGAATTCAGATCATTCATCGTATGGCCTTAATACACTCATGCATATATACATGGGACAGGCCATCTTGTTGGGAGCTCATGATAGCTATGGAGGCGATGAGAAAATGCAAGTAACACTTGCATTCAACCATTTTGGTCAAGGACTTGTGCAGAGGATGCCCAGATGCAGATGGGGTTTTTTCCATGTTGTGAACAATGACTACACTCACTGGCGTTTGTACGCCATTGGTGGTAGCGGACATCCAACCATTATTAGCCAAGGCAATAGGTTTATTGCACCTCCAGAAAATCATCTAAAACAGGTAAATTAAATTCTACGGAAATTTATAAACAATTGGATATATATGAGCACACTTTTTGAGATGATGCATGGTAACTCATAGGTGACCAAAAGAGACTATGCCACAGAAGCCGAATGGAAAACATGGACATGGAGATCAGAGGATGATATAATGATGAACGGAGCATTTTTTATTGAATCTGGAAATCCTAAGTGGAAGAAACCAGCTAAGAAGTACATGATCAAGCCCAAGAATGGCCTGTATGCTACGAAGCTAACACGCTTTGCAGGAGCGCTCAATTGTAAGCCTAAGAAAAAGTGTTGAGAAAGATTTTCATATCTCACGAGTCATGACTGATGAAGGACATGCGAGTGTTTGCTTGTGTGACTCCTGTTCAATCGTATTTGTATGGGAAAGATTTGGAGAGGAGAGTTTTTTTTCCTAAAAAAATTAATTGTGAAAGTAGAAAAGTTTGCGATAAACAGAAATTCGACCACTTGATCAATTGTTTTTTCCTCGTTCATTTGTGTACGCATTGCTGCTACAATCATCTTCTAGTGTTTTTCTACAACATATTTTTCTGGTTTCATTGAATTAATTGATTGAATGAAATACTAACGAGATTTTATATTAATGTTATATACTAATTCATTTTCTAAAATACTCAAGTTAAAGCATCTTCAAAAGTATTATACAATATATCTAATCTGATGGTTGTTTGCAATTTCTTGGGCACCTTTTTTTTTTAGAAATTAAAAATATATTAAAGAATAAAGGGGTTAACAAAGAAGGAGTCTATCAAAGGACCCTTAATACACTTAACCACTATATTAATACTAACAACTACCACATAAAGGGCAAGCCAATTAAAAGTCGTAAAACAAAACGACGACGCAAAGGAAACTCGAGTATATCATTGTCCAATTAGGGTATAACTAATTTCTACTTTCTCAAAACTTTCAAAAACTTCTCGGTTCAGATAGGTGAGAAGCATCACAACTAGTGAAGGTATCGACATGGCAATCCCTTTCTTCTCCTTCTTTGTCCACATTCAATGGAGCTTATCTTAGGTAAGTCTCGTCATTAGAAGCACTTCGATTCTTAGCATTTTAGGACATAACTAACCTTTTCCCCGAAATCTCCAGACTTGGCTGACCAAAAGAGTGAGCGATGTGCTCCGAGGAAATCTCTCTCAGGTAGGTATCTCAATTTGTTTTGCTCTTTTATGCTATTTTGATCTCATTGTGACTCTGCAATCTAACAGAGAGATAACTATGACGAAAGCTGAGCTAAGAAGGGAGTGCTGCTTTGCTTTCAACAGGTGAGTCATAATCTCCTCTTTTTTGTTTTCGTAAGTAGAGGCCTGATTTTTCATTTGCTTTCTTGAATGAATGAGTTCTTGATTGCTGGAATAGTAGTTAAAAAGAACTCTGGTTACACATTTACTGAGTAATAAGGAGCAGGGACTAGATTCTCTATGTGAGAGCTATTCGTCTGCTACAGTGGAAGTTCAACTAATTTGTGATCAGTTGTTCACTTATGCTTGCTACGATAAGCTCTATAATGGAGAGTAGGGAAGCAAACTTCTATTCAAACCTTCTGTATATTTTCTCTTTCCAAGTTTCTTGAGTGCATGTGGCTACTGAGATTAGAATAACTACTCTATCAAATTTTGACACATGTAGATGGGGTAATTCTAGTAATATGTCATAGAGTTTGTTCGAAATTGGATCAACAATATTTATTCTTAAGATTTTTGCTTAAATTTCTTTAGAGTGATCACACTCAAAGAAAATATGGTCTCTAGTCTCTTCCTTTAGAATACATAGAATGCACATCTTTGAGGAGGGTAGGAATTGCAACATATCCATTGTGTTGAGTCTGTTCAACATTGCTAGCCAGAGCAAAAAACTAGTTTTAGGTCTAAAAACCTTGTTCCAAACCATAGAGTACCATTCCACTCTATTAAATATCCCCTCCCTCAATTTCTTAGCTTCTTTTAGCGTTATTTCTAAAACTAGAATCCCTTTTCATAAATAAGTATCCTTTTCTCCAAGACTTCTGAACTGTGGAATGGATAGAAGTCTAGTTTCATTGATTGATAGTGACCAGCTTCCATTTATAATAATTTCATTGAGCTTAGTATTCATAGGAAACCTTACTAAAAGGGTTCTTGTCAGCTAATTTTGAAATAACGCACCTTGCCTAGTGCAATTATCATACTATAGGGAAAGTCTTTCTTCAACCCCTATTTGCAAGAGATATTCTGTTGTACTTCATCCTTCATTTTCAGAATTTGATTAGCGAACCAAGTGTAACTATTTTTGGGTTTTAGAGCGCAAAAACTCTCATCTTTTAATATATAAATGTGAATCTATTTGATCCACATTGACTACTTATCACTAAGGATTCTCCAAATTCTCTTATTCATAAGTAATCTGTTCTTCTTGGTTATTGACTTCGGTCCTAATCCCCCCTCTTCTTTTGGTTAACACATACTCTTCCAATTTAATTTTTCTTTCCCTTTCTCATCATTCCTATTCCCTTATAGGAACTGTTTCATCATTATTTTAATTGTTTTGGTAAGCCCCTTGGAAAGAAATAGATAGGAACACCAGTAAGTTTGCATTGATGATATAGTCGACTTTAAGAGATGAAGTTTCCCTCCATAGGATAGGGCTCTATTTGTCCATAAACACAATCTTTTCTGAATTTTTTCAATTAGAGGAATACATTCACAAAACCTTAGTCTTCTAGAGGAGATAAGAATTCTCAAATAAAGGAGAGAAGGCTCCTTCAATTCCATTCTCCTTGCTAGTGTCAAAGCATTTGATAGGTGAGAAGCACTTTTTGAAAGCATAAAGTAACTTTTTTGAAGATTAATACTCAACCCCGACATCTCTTTGAAAGAATTAAGAGTGCTCATCAATAGAGAGGCTGAGTAGGCATTCGCCTTGCTTAGGAGTATGAGGTCGTCTATAAAACATAAGCTAGTTAGTGAAATCTTCTTACAATTGGAATGATTTTTGAAAGCTGGGTCCTTAGACGAGTTATACTTCAGCATTTAGGTAAGAACCTCCATGTAAATTAGGAATAGGTAAGGTAACAGAGGATCCCCTTGCCTAATCCTTTTTTTGCCTTTAAACATCTCTGTAGGGGTCCCATTTATCATAATTCTAAAGGATGTAGTAGTAATGCATTCTCTAATCCACCTTAAGAACCTATGAGTAAATTCCATGACCTCTATAGTTTTTAGCAAAAAGCTCCAGTTCACACTATCAAAAGCTTTCTGTAGGTCCACTTTGATAGTACAGTTATATGGACTTTTCTTGCAGTTATACCATTTTAATAACTCCTAGACTATAAGAATATTGTCCCCAATATCCTTATTCTTCATAAATGCTCCTTGATTTTCACTTATGAGAGACTGCAGAGCCTCCTTTAGCCTGTTCGCCAAGATCTTCGCAATAATCTTATAGAGCAAATTTATGCAAGAAATAGGTTTGAATTCATTCCAATATGATGGATTTGAGTTTTTATGGATTAACCAGAGAAAAGTCTTATTAATCTCCTTTAGCAGTACCCCTTTTTAGAAGAACTCATGCTCTGTCTCCTTTACTAACCCCCACTGTACTCCAAGTTTTTTTACAGAAGAAACCATTCAAGCCATCAGGGCTCGGTGTTTTAGAGCCACTCATGTCAAACACCACCCTCTCTATTTCTTGGTTTGTTATAAGCCTAATTAATAAGGAAGCCATATGTTCGGGAATTCTTGCTTTGACAAACTTCCTAAGGTCATCTTCTATGTCAGGAGGGGAAGCCACTGTGCCTAAAAGTTTCTTGTAAAAGTTGATTGCTTCCTTAGCTAACCCTTTTTGTCCAACCATAGCCTCTTCATCTTCAGTTGTAATAGAGGTGATTCTATTTACATTCTTCCTAACTTGCACTGAGTTAAAGAAGAATTTAGTACATTTATCCCCATCTTTTAGCCAGTTAACTCTAAATCTCTACTTCAATAGTGAGCTTTGGCTATCCACCGGTTGCAAATATTCCTTTAGAACTTCCTTTTCAACCAAGGCTAGTGAAACATTTGTACAATTGTCTACCAATAAAGTCTGGATAGCTGATAATTTATCTCTAGCCTTATCAATTTCCTTCGAGAGAGTTTGTCCTCTTTTTAAATTGAGGGATTTCAGTTCTTGCTTGATAGATTTAAGCTTTTATAGGCAAATGTACTGTTTAATCCCAAAGCAATCATACTCCATCCCCTTCAATATTGCCTCATAAAAACCCTCTATAGTTGCTAAGAAATTGTTAAATCTGAAAGGATGAAGGATTCTGACATAATCGAACAAATTGTCAATCCTTATAAGAGTGGTTAGAAATACCAGGGTCTAGAAATTTTGTTATACTTCCTAAAAAAAAAATTTAGCCATATCCAAAATTTTCCTGATATGCTATAAAACTTTATTTATTAGACTATGTGAATCTATGGCCTTCGGATTTCAGATCTGTGAGTTCCACCTCCTGCACACAATCATACATGAAAAATAATTGTGTAAGTTACAATTACCTTCTACTTCAGATCTGAATAATATGGTATTAAAGTCATCACACACTAACCATGGAGAATTTTTCGAGGCCTTTAATCTTCTTATAGAATTCCAGAGTTCAGTCTTTTGAAATCCAAGGTTAAGACCATATACAAAAGTAGCTAAAACACTAGAATTTTCCATCTTAAAGTAGATTTTAGTGTGAATAAACTGCTAATTTGTTTTGAGAACTTTTACCTCCAATGAATCACCATCATAAGCAATAATAATCCTACCATAGGCATGGCTTTGGTGGTTTGATAATAACTGTCATTTCCTACCCAAACAACATAGCTTGTTTAGATTTATTTCCCTAATTTTAGTTGCCAAAAGTCAAAAAACCTGAGGCTTCTCCTTCAGGAAAAAAATCCCTTAAGCTTGGAAGGGCTATTAATTCCACGTACATTTCATAGTATCATAGTCATAGGAGATTGCTCTTACCTTTGGAGTCTTTCCAACTGCTCCTATTACTTTTCCTAGAAGTCATCTATCCAAACTGCTCCTCTTGAAGTCCACCATTCGGTAGTTCAGCCTTTTGAAGGCTATGTTCATTCTGATAGGAATTAGAGATTCCTTCTTCTTGATTAGTACTACAAGTTTCCAATCCATTCACCTCCTTGGCCGTTTGAGCATTATTTTGGTCAACTAAAGAAATCAGATATGATCCTCCCTTTAAGACTGAAGCTAGACAATTTTTTTCTTGAATGCTTCCCCAATTTTAAAAGAATCTTTTTCCAACTAAATTAGTTTAGAATTTTCAACAACTTGTTCATCCTTCTCACCCTCTTTTTTTCTTTTGAATCACACTTTTCTATACCCGTCACCTCCTAATAGTCTCCTCTAGTGAAGATTTTTCTAGTAGCTTTCCATTCTTTACCTTGACCTTTAAGAGATAGTTTCCATTGGTATGTAACTATAACCCTAACCTCTCTAAGAGAATGCTCATTTGCCAACCTTAATATAGGAATGCAATCCTTCATTTCTTTGGAAATGTCTATATTCACACACAATCTGGCAAACCTGACCCTTTTCCTCAATGTCGTGTTCTCATCCATACATATAGGTTTCCCCAAATAACTAGCTAGTATACTCAAGTCTTTGGTAGTCTAATATTCTAGAGGAATGTTGTTAATGTTTACCCATAAGAGAATGTTTTTCCTTCTTATTTTTTCTAGTTCCATTCCTGGCTGCCAACTTTAAAGAAATAAAGGGAGTTGTGAAATGTGCCACAGACCTTCTTCAATTACTTTTTGTGCTTCTGATTTTGAAGAGAAAGTGAAGATAATGTTATCTTCCTCAGTGAGCATTATCTCCATTAAACCTCTTCGTTTCTAATTCCTCTAAGACCAAGCTTGTATCACTGGAAAGGCAAGTCTTTTGTCCATGAGAAAACCAACTAGGGTAGACTCCCATGTTCTAGCTCCTTCCTATAGAATTTCAAGGCCAGGAGCCATCATTAGTTTTCCTTCAATCTCCACTGGAGGACTGAAAACCAAAGGAGAATCTGAATTTTCTCCCATAACTTGTTCCCATGTCTGCCTAGCTCTTATAGTAGAGTCTCCTTCTGTTGGATATTTTTTCTTAGGGGGAAACTTTGAATTTGAAGGAGGGGTATTTTTAGAGAGGGGTGGGGAGGAAGAATGAGATGAAGAGGATTTAGAAGGGGAGGAGGGGGTCGCGGGAAGGTTACCAGTGTTGTGGATCGGTAGAGCAAGGGAGGGAGTAAATGAGGAAGATGATGAATTGCTTGAGGGTAAAGGGGGGAATTTAGAAAGATTGGGGGTAAGAAGTCATTGTAAGAGAAAATGCTAGTTTTGGTAAGGTAGCAGCATCGTAGAAATTTGTGTAGGAAGTATAGGTTTTTAACGGCAATGAAAAATGTACGATTATATTAATGGTCAATTATATTAATGGCAGTGGCTAAATCCTTAACAAATCTATAATTAGAAAGGAACTATTATTATAGACTCTAAATTAAATTCGATCAGAAGAATGACGTATGTTGCTTTCAAATTCACAAACAAAAATAAGGTAATTGTCAAAAAATATAGTTAACGTCGTCAAAAGTGGAGTAGAATATAGCAAACATAACAGAGGAAGAAGTTGATAGCATTCTTGTAGATGGAATAAAAAAAAGACTTTAAGACATACATCTCTAATTTTATTTAAAGAAACAAGTCAAAAAAATCATAACATATGTTTATTGTATAGATACAATTAGCTCTACTAATTTTTAACTAATTACATATTCTTAGTTCTAGTGGTTACACTAACTTGATTATTATCAACCTAAGTTACAATTCACCAATTTAACTAGAGAATATATTAAAAGGGATTAGAGAAGTTTTGTCCAAATGAACATCCGAGCTATAAATAAGTTGAAGTTTTGATAATAACACTGCAACCTTACTTCAACTTAGGTTGCAGTCCTTATGCAGGTAGAAGAAAGGTTTCATGTTTTAAAATAGAAATGGTATAGGCTTAGAAAATTAATTAAAATTGGAGTCAATTGTTTGAAAGTTCATATAAAGGAGATGTCCTATTTAATTGTTGCAAGACTCACGCATCAAGGGAACAAAGAAGATATAACAAGGGTGGTAAAATATAAAGGCGAAAGTGAAAAATTTCTTCAATGTTCCAAACCAAAGTTATATGCAGAAAAGGAGAAAACTTCTCCTAGGTATGAAATCCAACATATTTGTCACTTAAAAGAAACCAAAATGATTATAAAATTAGCACCCAATAGATGAGATCTGCTGTCAACAGATCATTGCTCCTTGCTGCCCGAGTTGAAAACAATCAGTGTTGTCATACTTATACTAACAAGTGTTTGTGGCAAGAATCTTCCCACCAATGTTAAGAAAAACTCTACTTGTGCTAGAGGACTAAGACCAATTTTGATTTTGTACTTCTGGTTACTCCTATAAATTAATGCTCCATACATTAATACTTTTTTATTATATAATAAAATTTAAATTCCTAACTTAGATTATTAAATTAAGTTTTTGATTTAAATATATTAATATTCTACAAAAAATATAATTATACAATCTTACTATTGTCATAAATTAAAATTTTATTAAATTTACATACATGCACAATTGATTGTAATATTTTCTTAAAATATAATTATATTGGAACATACTGTCTTAAAATTTAAATCTAATTAAATTTCATCTATAAATCTTTTATTCAATTTCCATATTACAATAAATAGAAACGATTAGATAAATCTCCATATTCCCATTTAATTAATTTGATTAATAAAATATATTTTCCAGATTGCCAAATTATTAGGCACTTTATAAATAAATATATTTTTAATTCATAAATTCGCATATACTCAAAATATTTTTAAGTTATAGAAGTTTTACTATATTTGGTGCACGGATATGGATACCGTTTTGTACCAGCCAAAAAATATAATAGTATTTGTTCCATCAGTACTGGCCTCAAATACCGATCGATATTGATTTTCTGCTTGGTACCAGCTAGTACCAACAATACTGGGTCATATCGGCCGGTACCATGAACTTCGAAAAGATGGAGGACCAAATTGCAATTTTAAAAAATCTAACCCTAAAAATCCCCCCCCCCCTCATCTTCGTTCTTTTCTCACTTCTCACCTCACTCTCGC
>JAOQMP010102554.1:0-14961 GCA_027563575.1 Erythroxylum pedicellare
ACATTACAAGTCTGAATGTCCATTGCTCAAAAGAAAATAGAAGAAAAGTAAAGAAAACAAAAAGAGCATGATGGCAACATGGGAAGATCTGGATTCGTCTGAATTAGAATTCGACACAGAAACATCAGAACAAGCAAATATATGCTTGGTGGCTGAAAGGGAATAAGATGATGAGGTAATTTCTAACTTTGATGATCTTTAGGATGCGTATTTAGAATTGTTAGAAGATTCACATGCTATCTTAAAACAATATAGAATATTAAAAAAATTTGTTGAAAATTTGAAGAACAAAGAACTATTAGAAAAAAGTGTCTACCTTAAGAACAAGTAGACGATATGAAAAAGAAAGTAACTGTAGATAGATCTGAGGAAATTAATCAACTAAAACAAAGGATTAACAGTCTCTCAGTAGATTTATCAACATTTATAGAAAGTACAAAAAGGATGAATGATATGATTGAAAGATATAGACATCAAGAGTGGTTTAGGTTTTAAGAATACTTTTAATAATAGGAATGTTTGTCAGAATAAGAGTTCTGTTCCTAACAGAAAGAAAAAGAAACAATTCTTATTACTCGATGAAAAACTGTAAGGCTAACCCCAAAGGACCCAAGAAAATATGGGTATCTAAGAAGGATATAATATATAATGCAGATCTTTTTTCTTGGAAAAAGCAACTAGCTCCAATGGTACTTGGAAAGTGGAAACTTGCGACATATGACGAGAAGAAGAACTATGTTCCTAGACCTCCATCATAAGCAAGGAGGATCAGTAACTTTTGGAGACAACTAATAGGGAAAAATAGTTGGAATCGGCAAATTCTTTTTCTTCTATTGATAATATTCTGCTAGTTGAAGGCTTAAAGCATAATTTAATTAGTGTAAGTCAATTATGTGATTCTAGTTTTAAAGTATCCTTTAATCAAAATTCTTGTGTAGTCAAAAACAAAGATAGTTCCATATTCTTTTCTGCCAAAGGACGAAACAATCTCTATAAAATTAACTTAGATGATTTGAAAAGTCAAAATATTTCATGTTTTATTTCAACAAATGAGGAAAAACTGATTTATCACAAAAAGCTAAGTCATGTTAGTCTTAAACATATTTCTAAGTTAGTTAGACATGATTTGGTAAGAGGATTACCAAAGATAAGTTTTAATAAAGATTTCTTTTGTGAGAGTTGTCAAAAAGGAAAACAAGTTAAAACATCCTTTTCCTCTAAAAATGTTTTAACTTCATCTAGACCTCTAGAGCTGTTACATATAAATTTGTTTAGTCCATCCAGAACAATAAGTCTAGGCAAAAAGAAGTATGGTCTCGTAATTGTTAATGACTTCACAATATTTTGTTGGATATTGTTTTTATCACATAAAGATGAATCTCTTAAGTGCTTTAAAGTTTTATCTAAAAAGTTACAAAATGAAAAAGGAATTTTTATTTTTGGAATTAGGGGTGATCATAGTGGAGAATTTGAAAATGAAAAATTCAAAATGTTTTGTGAAGAGAATGGAATTTTCCATAATTTCTCTCCTCTTAGAACTCCTCAACAAAATGGAGTTGTAGAGAGAAAGAAAAGGATGATTCAGGAAATGGAAAAGACTATGCTATGTGAAATGAATCTTCCTAAGTACTTCTGGGCAGAAGTTATAAATACAGCTTGTTATAATCAAAATAGAGTATTTTTGCAACCTCTTTTAATAAGAATCCATATGAATTATAGAAAGGAAGAAAGCCAAATATATCCTACTTTCATCCTTTTGGTTGTAACTGCACTATATTGAATACAAAACAAAAGTTAGATAAATTTAATTCTAAGATCAATTCAGGAATTTTTCTAGGTTATTCAATCACTTCTAAAGCTTATAGAGTTTATAATCTTATTTCTAAAATTGTTGAAGAGTCTATGCATATATAAAATTTGATGAATGAGAACAGATAAAAGAGACGATTCTGATGATGAAACTCTATTTGCTCCTTTAGTTAATAATATCGACATTTCACCACCAGACGATCCACCTGATAAGGTAGAAGATATTTCTGAAAATTTTAATCTAAGAAAAGACTAGAAGTATAAATCTTCTTACCTAAAACACTTGATTATAGGAGAAACATCAGAAGGAGTAAGAACTAGATCTAAATTTAGAAGAGAGGAAAATGTAGCTTTTGTTTCTGAATTATAACCTAAGAAAATTGATGAAGCTCTTCAAGACGAAGCTTGGATTTTAGCTATACAAGAGGAGTTAAATCAATTTACAAGGAATAAAATTTGGTCTCTAGTTCCTAAACCATCCAATAAATCTATTATAGGAACCCGTTGGGTATTCAAAAATAAACTAGATGAATCAGGAAGAGTAAATCGTAACAAATCTAGATTAGTATCTCAAGGTTATAATCAACAAGAAGGAATAGACTATAATGAAACATATGCTCCTGTAGCTAGACTAGAAGCTATTAGGATTTAGCTTGCATATGCTATTTTTCATGAAATAAAACTATTTCAAATGGATGTGAAAAGCGCTTTTTTGAATGATTTTATAGATGAAGAAGTTTATGTAAAACAACCCCTAGGTCTTGAAGACATTGATAAACCATATTATATTGATAAACTTCTTAAAGCTTTGTATGGATTAAAACAAGCACCTCGTGTTTGGTATGATCATCTGAGTTTGTTTTTAATTAAAAATGACTTTATTAAAGGTCAAGTAGATAAAACTTTATTTAAAAAATATATTAAAAATGATTTTATAGTTGTACAAATATATGTAGATGATATCATTTTTTGTGCAACTTCTACAAAATTATGTTCAAATTTTGAAAATCTTATGAAAAGTGAATTTGAAATGACTATGATGGGTAAATTAAAGTTCTTTCTTGGTTTACAAATTAAAAAAAACTAAAGAAAAGATTTTTATTCATCAACAAAAATGTATCAAAGAACTTTTAGTCAAATATAAAATAAAGAATGTTAAACCAATGTCAACTCCTATGCATCCTTTAATCCTCTTATCTAAGGATGAAGCCAGTAAGAAGATTGATCAAACTCTTTTTAAAGGAATTATTAGTTCTTTGCTTTACCTAACTGCAAGTAGATCTGATATATTGTTTAGTGTTTGTTTGTGTGCAAGATTTCAAGCAGATCCTTGAGAATCTCATTATATTATTGTTACAAGAATATTAAGATACTCGGCAGGTTCTACTGATCTTTGCTTAATGTATGAGAAAGGTATGGATTTTAGGTTAATTGGCTACTGTGATGCTGATTAAGTTGGAGATAGGATTGATAGAAAGAGTACTAGTGGAGGTTGTCACTTTCTTGGTCATAATCTCATTTCTTGGTCAAGCAAGAGGCAAAATTCAATTGCTCTATCTACTGTAAAAGCTAAATACATATCAGCTATAAGCTGTTGTTCACAGATGTTATGGATTAAGTATCAGTTGGAGGATTATTTTATCTAAGAAGATTAGATTCCAATCTTCTGTGACAACACAAGTGTTATTAATCTCTCAAAGAATCCAATACAACACCCAAGGGCAAAGCATATTGAAGTTAGACATCATTTGATAAGAGACTATGTACAAAGAGGGATCATAAATCTACAATTTGTTTAGAGGAATCAATAATGGGGAGATATCTTCACTAAACCCTTAAGTCAAGATAGATTTAAGGAAATCAGATGAAACCTAAATATGGTAATGTTAAATGACCATTCGTCTGACACTCCATGATCCAGAAGATTCGTCTAAATAAAGCTAAAAAGTCATAAGTTTTCAAGTTAAAATAGTAACGGTAAGTTATGAACTGTAACTTTTCAAGAGTATGTATAAAAAGGATATCATCTCAAGAATTTAAAAGACCTTACACTCTAGAATTTTCTTTAAAAACTTCGAAACTGACTTATTTAAAGTTCTCTCAACCAAGACGATCCAATACTCTGTTTTAAACTTCAAATTCTTCTCATTTCATATCTTTATCGTTTTATATCCTAACCTCGCTTCTTTAAGCGAAACACTTTTTTGTGTTTAGAGTCTATTTTGTTACAAATTAAAAATGTCAAAATCTCTTGTCTATGGGATACTCGTTGATTTCACTTCCTTAAAGAAAATCAGATGGATATCGAACTAGAGATTGAAGCAGTTGGTTAAAAAATTTCTTCAACATCTAAGAGACGGTATATCAGAATGAAATATATGAGTTCTAGAAGAATGTGAAGGTGGTAGACAACACCTTGATATCAATGGTAGATGGGTTATCGGTAATAGTCACACAAGATTTTATTGAGAAGGCTATTGGGTGTCTAAGTATTGGAGCAAAATTGTTTAACAATACAAAATGGATCGCTCAAAATCGTATAGACAAAGCTAACATCAATCGATAACTATATGGATATAGTAATTCAGGAGTCAAAAAGGCTTCAACCTTGATTCCAAAGGCTAGGGTTCTTCATTCACTTCTTCTACAATGTATCCTACCAAGAGCAGGATCAAAGGATATAGTGACAATGAATGATGAACATTGTTTGTTTCATCTACTTACTCACTAACTCGTTAATCTTTCGTTCTTCATTATAATGAACATGATAAAGGCTAGGGAGGATTATTATGTGAAGAGTGGTTCTTTACCTTACGGTATGCTGTTAACAAGATTCTTTAAAGAATCTGGAATCCTACTTGATAGAGGGAACAGAGTAAAGATGAATGTTAAGAGTGTTAATAATGCCTCTACTATTCACAAAATGGGAATCAAGATTGAAGTTGAAGTGGATGTAGATTTTACACTGAAAGCAAAGTCTTTTACACTGAATGCAAAGTCTGAGGGGGAGCTTTTAGTAAGAAAAAACAAGAGTGAACATGTTCCATCTGAAATGCGAGCAAAATCTCGATCATGTGGAAGAATATTAGCATAGGAAAAGGTTGAACAATCGTCTGATATGCCAATATAAGTCAATACAATTCTAAAGAGGGAGCAAAGCAAGGTTCAACAACCAACTCATCAAGTGTCTTTAAAGATGAAAGCTAAGATGCTCTGATCAGAAACGCCCAAATAGTCAAGAAGGTCACCAAGCTTCTTAACCTTACAATAATAAGAACAGAAGAAGCGGAAAGTTCTAATTCTTGGTAGAGATTCTGAGAGTAAAAAGAAGTAAGAGCAACAATAGCAGCTGATTGAACCCAAGTTTCTTATATAAATTAGTGACATTTTTATGGTTTTTATTACACTTCTTGGCTCTTATTTTCAAATTTTGTGCTTAATTTAATTCTTGAGTGCTAGTCTTGAATTAATATAATTTGAGGGTAAAATTGTTACAAATAATTAGTAATTGTGCTAAGTGATTTTCTTGAGACAATTGAAACTGCAAACTACTATTTGTCATTATAGGACATTCAAGAAGTAGAGCTAAGGAGTGAAGCAAAAGAGCATAAGTCAATAAGTCAATGGAGTAGAATAGGCAAGTTCATCATGATGACATGGACGTTTCACCACGGTGAAACCTGCACACCTATTGAACAAACCTTTCGGGAAAAGTTTGCTGCAGCGAAGGTAATGTTTGCACCATGGCTAAAGTTGAAGATGACTGACTAAATCTTTCGAGAAAGGCTCACCGCGGCGAACACATCCTCTCGTCGCAGTGAAACCTTCAAATCAGCAATGACTCACACCATTTTTAGCAAAACAACCCACTGTAGCACCCGATCTGTTGACCCATTTTTTCATAAAAACACTTATTTTAAGCTAACGAGAGCTGATAGATCTCTCAATCATTCATTCTCTCTACCATTCAGACACACACCCTTACACTCCCATCGTCTTCCTCTCATCTGCACACCATCGTCTTCTCTCTATACCAGTTTCTCCACTTTCTACCGTTAGTTACTACCGTGGGATCTTCAAGTTGCTTCTCAATTGTCAAGTTCCCTGAGGTTATGAGTGGCTAAGCATCTCTTTCCTTTTTGAAGATGTAGCAATGGGTTTAAAAGAGGAGTAGTTTAATCTATGTTTAACTATGATTTATGAACTCCTAGGTTTAGGATTTATGATTTGTAATTGAACATTCTTGATTAGAGTTCAATCAAGTGTTGGATATTTAATGTGTGGTTGTGATTTGTTGATGTAAAACTTAGAGCTTTAATATATGAAGTCTCATTTATGTCAATTTGTGATCTTGTCGAATCTCTTTTATATTGCATAGTTTTCTTTGATAATAAGTTAGTTTGAGATCCCAAAATGACTTGCTGCATTAACTTACCCACCAGACACACTAAGGGCATTTAACAAGGTCTTAAGAAATGGAGTTCATTGATTAAGACCTTAGACTTAAAGAGTTCCTTAAGGTTTACCATTTGAAACTTAGTGATTTTCACTTCCATCAAAAATTGATTTCGAGCTATAATAGTTAAGCTCATTTTTAAGAGGATACTATAACCATTGATCATTGTTTTTATATTCCCATTTTTTCATTCCCAAAAATCTCAAAAATACTTTTCACACATTTTTCTTGCAATTCAATTTAATGCTGTTAAGGATTCCAAAGCCAAAAACCCCCCTTTTTCTTACCAATTTAGTTTGCACTTCATGATATATAGGCTAGCTTAGGTCCATTCCATTAGGTTCCAATTGAGTGAAACGACCCAATGTTGCAACCTATATTGCAATTCTTGGAACATTTTTTTGATTTAACCCCCAAAGGTAAGAACAAAAAGGTACGAATCAAAATGACTTCGTTGCCGGCGAACCAAGCAATTGGTTCTCTATGTTAGCTTTTGTCATTTGTTCTGCTAAGTGAGGTTAGGAACCTTAGTTTAGATTTCATTTTAGATAGTTTAGTTTTATACTTGTTAATAGTATAGGATTTCATTTTCTTTACTCAGCATAAAAATGTTTGAAAACTCAAACAAACAAAATACTGAACTTTTTGCACTTGTCATACTTAGCATTTTTGCATCCACATAGTTTTGAACATTTCTTTTATTGCTTTTTAATACATACACATTTTACTTGCATACTTTACTCTCACACATACTTTCATACACCTACACGCTTGCATCCATCACATCTCACCTTTTTATTTGACTTTGTGTGCTTACAAGTAATTTTTGTTACTTTTTATTTTCATTTGAATTATTCCAATGCATGCCCCAAAGAGCTAAGCTTCTACCTTTCTATCCTAAAATTGAGAGACATTTGAGAAGGATTAGAAAGGAGAGGAAAGAAAAAGAGAGAAGTAAGGTATTTATTGAAGGAGAGTCTAGTGAACCAAGTAGTGAGAGTGATTCTTTAGAAATAGTGATAATGGCCAAGAACCCAACTTTCTTGCAAAACCCTAAATTTCATGCCAACCAACCTAGGAATGGTGATAATAGAGGTAATAGGGAGCATGAGTGAGTTGGCGAGAATAATGGGAATTAAAGAAGGAGAACCATTAGGGAAGCGACCGCTTCTGACGTTAATTATGATCCATTTATTACTGCTTGTCCTAATTTTGACGTGAATTTTAAAGTTAAAAGATTGCTTATTAACTCTCTTCCTAAATTTCAGGGCTTGACAGGAGAAGATCCCTATATGCATTTGCAATCTTTATTCATGATCTGTCAGAGTATGAAGTCGATGGGAGCTTCGCTTAATTAAGTACCATGGAAGGTTTTTCACCTATTACTGGAGGGAAAAGCAAGGGAGTGGTATATGAGCCTCCCAAGGCATATGGCGAATGCCTACCATAGTTGAGCCAATCTGAGGAAGGCATTCTTGGAGAAATACTTTCCGACATCCAGAACTTCATCGATGAGGAAGGAGATCTATTCGGCACTTCAGGATTATGATGAGCCACTCTATGACTATTGGAACCGCTTCCAAGATCTGTTGTCCAGATGCCCCCATCACCAGATACCTAATGAGCAGTTAATGCAGTATTTTTATGATGGGCTAAAAAGTCAAGATAAAGGTATGCTGGATGCGGCATCGAGAGGTTCTTTGATTGACCTTACAGCTATGGAGGCATGGGATTTGATCAAGAAGATGGCTTTGAATCATCAACAGTACAGTGTGAAAGATACTAGAGGTGTCCATGAGTTAGGAGCTTCAACGGCCCAATCTAAAAGAATGGAGAGTTTGGAGTCTAAAGTTGACTCTTTAGAGAGCAGAGTAACTTCACAGTTGTCCTTCATCACTACAGAATTGAAAAACATGAGTGTGTATCACCCAACATCTTCTATAGATCTTACTGCACCCAATTGTGATTCTTGTGGGTCAATGATGCACATATTTGGTGCTTGCCTCGGTCGGTATGAAGAGATGTCTGCAATGTATCAGGGTCGGACTAATCAAAAATGGGACCCCTACTAACGAGGGATGGAAGGCAAACCCTAGGTTCAGTTGGAGGAATGAAGAAGGAAGAGGCCCAAACTGATTTCAACAAGGAGAAGGTGCTAGTAATTCCACTAACCAGTTCCCCAACCGATAACAAGCTCTGACTGTTCCACCAAAAGAGGACACCAACCAACTTCTGCACAATATAATGGCTCTGATTAAGGAGGAAAGGACTTCGAACAACAATCAGTTCAATGCAATATCCTCTCTCATTCAATAGGATTCCTCTAAAACCGCTACTCAGTTCAGTGCTCTAGAAAAGAGAATGGAACAATGGGAGATGAAAGCCGAGAACATTAATTCCTACGTCACCCAGTTGTCCAACAATTTGAGTGAGAATCAAACAAGAAGTAGTGGACCTATCCCCTCCAATACCGTTATAAACCCTAAAAGTTTGAATGCCATAACTCTCCAGAGTAAGAAGAAAATGAGGTTCAGAAATCAAGATGAGGGACAAGATGAAGAGGAGATTGAGAGTAGAGAATTGCCTTCAACAAATGAGAGAGTTAAAAAGTTCAAAAGTTTAAAAGAAAGAGCACTCTTGACTGGAAAGGATTTAAAACAATCAAGGATCAAGGAAGCAAATTCAGAGAACACTCAAGAATTAAATAAGCAAGGAACCCAAGAAGTAACTAACAAAGAGGTAAATATAAAAGACCTTCCTTTTTCAAATTCATACTTTCTTAGCAAAAGGATGAATGATTTTAAATAAGAGAAAGATGTCATTGACTTATTTGGGAAAGTAAAAGTCAACATCCCTTTGCTCGATCTAATGAAAAGGGCTCCTGCATACGCTAAATATCTTAAGGAATTGTGTAAAAACAAAAGAAAGTTTAGACGTAATGAAATAGTACAAGTTGGCACAAATGTGTCCGCACTTTTTAAACCCTAAATACTCGTTAAGTGCCAAGACCCTAGATATTTCACCATTCCATGCACAATAGGGAAAGTTACCATAGGAGGAGCCTTATTAGATCTAGGGGCAGAAATTAATGTCATGCCTAAGTCAATTTACACATCATTAGGAGTTAACAATCTGAAGCCTACATCTGTAGTGTTGCAATTGGCTGATAGGTCTCTTAGGCATCCGACGGGGATCATAGAAGACATCTTGGTCTAGGTAAAGGGTTTGGTTTTTCCAACTGATTTCTATATACTTGACATGTCTTCTGAAGTTATGCAGGACACTACCTTGATTCTCGGTAGACCCTTCTTAAGGACTACTAGTACTATGATTAGCATGAAAGAAGGTACAATCACCATGGAGGTAGGAGATCAACAAGTAAGTTTTAATATGTATGAAGCTATGAAACACCCCTATGAGGATTATTGACTCTTAGGAGTTAACATACTTGATATTGTTATTAATGATGCATACTCTGAGTTTGAACTCCAACATGTTTACTCTAACTCAGCACTGGAACCGTTAAATGTTTTGATTGTCACTGATGGCCCCTTGGAAGAAGGGTTTTCCATTAATGTTTCAGGTGAACGGAGAAATGTGGATGTTAACACCGAAGTGGCAAATGGTCAAGTTGCCTCACCACAGTATACCTATCTGTCAAACGTCCACCAAGAGACACAAATCCCCCATAGTCATTAGGTTGTTTCTCCTACTTCACTTACTACTTACTTCTGCTCTGTGATTGAATATGACATTGTGGATGCATTATTATGTTCAATAAGTGTGGGGGAGAAACCATTTCAATAGGACCTAGCATTAGTTTTTAGTTTATGCAGTTTTAATTCAATAATTCATCTCCCTTTTATGTTCGCTACGCTTTGGCTTGATGCATGATACATCTTCCATGATTGAGGAATCTGATTTGATTGACTGGGTTGCACTTTGTTTTCTGATGTGTAAAGACCTTGTATATGAATTTTAAGTGAGCTGAGTATCCATTTGAGTCTTTGGAAGTAAAGTTTTTCATTTCTGTCTCTGTTTATTTTGCTTTTGGGTAACTTTCACTGCGACACGAAGCCCTCGTCACCGCATTGAACTTACCTTGTTTTCTTTGTTGTTACTTTTGGGAAAATTCTTCGCGGTGTGTTTCCACGTCACCATGGTAAATTTTCCTTAGAAATCTTTTAGGTAACCTTCGCCGTAGCATGAAGTCTGTGTTGCCGCGACGAACAAACCTTTTTTATTTATTTTCCTTTGAAGATAATTTCGCCGTCGCATAAGTTTATGTCACCACAGTGAAACATCGTTGTTTCTCTAGATTTCGTGACTAGGGTTAGTTCACAGTGGCGAAAGTTCAATTTACGCGAAATTAACGCAGTGAAATTACCGTTCCACCCTTATTTTCTCTTAACCTTTCGTTTTCCCTCTGCCCCTTTTTATGATTTCACACCTTAAACCCTATTTAAACAACCCGACCCCCTCCTCCTTCGTCTCCATCCCCTTTCTTCGTTGCGGCTATCCTAGCTCTCTTCACCAAGTATCTCTCATTCCCAATTCACTATGGCCACCGTCCATTCTCCTTGCCCCATTTCGCGCTTGCCAACCTTCCCTGCGAAGCCCTCCTCTTTCTTCGTAAGTATTTTTAATCCTCGCCTTCGTCTGGTTTCTATCTAGTCGTTCCTGCTATGTTTAGGGCACTTTTGCCATGGCGACACATTCCCTTCGCTGCAACGAGGCAAACTACTACACTCGCCGTAGCAATATATCCCTTTTGTCGCAGCGAGACGCGTGCTTGTTGTTCACCGTAGTGACACATTAGTTTCACCGTAGAGAACTTAGTTGTTTAGGTTTTGAATTTTAGTCAATTTTGTTCATTCAATTTGTTTATTTTTTGTGTTTGTTTTCTACAGGAAAATGCCTCATACTAAGAACGCCAACACTACTCCTCCTAGTGATTCTGATTCCTCTTCCGATAGCTTTACTTTTCTGGAACTCTATGAGAAAGTAGACACTAGGCCTTTCATTAAAGAGTGACCTTTTCCGTTAGCTCCTCCTGACCCCCCTTTGTGCAGTAACTTGTTGCTTCTGATCTTATAGGCTTAGTACAACCCCGTTCTTAAGGCAACCGAAAATTCATTCATCATTTCTACACCTATTCCAGATTTAATAATACCATGTAACTTAACTTATGTGGTATTAGAGCACCCAATGCATTCACCGCTGCCAATATTTGTCGACATCTTGATCTTCCTAACATTTTTCGTTGTCATTATGATTAGCTTATCCATCATTACCCTTTGGATGATGTTATTCGTACCCTCTGTCAAAAGGGTGTCGAATGGTATAAATCTCGATATTACCAATTCTATCTTAAGCGATCTGATTTCTTACCCACAGCTCGTCCTTGGCTTCACCTAGTATGCACCAGCATCATCCCAACCACCCACCTCGCCTACATCACTAAACAACAAGCCCTCCATATTTACCTCTTGATGACTGGTCGCCCAGTCGATATAGCTCATGCTATCGCCTCTACCCTCTCTGACTCCATCAATACCACAAAATTCACCAATGCCATCATTTTTCCCCATCTCATCTCTGACATTTTTCCAGCACACCATGTCCCAGAGTGGGATACTATTGGCTATTTTAACCCGGCTCCACTCTTCAGGTATACTCGCGTGAAGGAGCCCACCATTCACCAACCTTGTTCACCCCCTACTCAAGATGTTGGTGTAACCCCTACAGCTGCGGCACCAGTCAAGGACAATCCTCTAGCTCAGGCCAACCTTGGGCCCATGACCTTACAAACCCTCGCTGACCGAGCCAATGGCCAATATGCAGATCTTGCTACTCTCTGGGATACCTTCCTTTAGGGGATAGCCAGGCAGGATTAAGATCGGTAGTATCTCCAGCAAATAGATACATTGCTCGTCAAGCACCTTCACTTCCAGCTCCCTTCTGATGAAGATGACCCACTGAGCGGTGCTGGCATATTGGGAGCAGGGCCCTCTGACGTCGGGGATGATCATACTATGGAGTAGCTCGAGTTGCTTATTCTTATGTTTTTCTTCATCTTGTTTTCGTTTTTTTAGTTTGCTAGATACTTAGTTACATTTTTTCATGTACAAACTTAACGGTCGGTTCTTTATATGATGTGTTGTTCTTTATTAGCCTTACACTTCCCTTTCATTGCATAATTGTGTTAATTATTCTTCACATTAAGGACAATCTGATCTTTAAGTGTGGAGGAGGTTATGCCCTTTTTTGGCCATTTAACCACTTGTGCAAGTCAATTGTGCGTAATATGAAAATTTTAAACCTAGTAATTGAGGAAAATCGCTTGTTTTAAATGTTTCTGTCATTTTTGCTGCGGGAACTCTTTCTTCGCCGAGGTAACGTTGTGAAATTGATGTTTACGTCGCAGTGAACTCTTAGTTTCGCCGTAATGACGCTATCCTTCATGACCGAAATTGTTTTTAGTTCCCTCATTTTCAATCGTTCTTCCTAATTAAATTCTTTTCATTCTTGTATCTTGAAGATTTTATAAATTTCAAAGTGATCCTTGTGTTTTTGAAAACACAATCTATGTTTTTAAATGATAGTTGATTTTGGTTAATTTCATTTTCAATGTTTTCACAAGAAGCAAGTGAGGGTACGCTAAGGAAGTAGCATTATGTGTTTTTAAACCTGAAGATTGCTTAATTGAGATACTACCCGTGTTGGAAGGATATTTGGGCCTGCATTCTTTCAATTTTGTGTGTATCTGCTTAATTTCATATCTCTCTAAAACTTGTTTTAATTCTTGATCACAGCTTAATGAACTACAATTTTGTTAATATGATAGAGGCATTTCTTTCCAAACCTTAATTACCCAAGCACTAACCTAAACACTTAACCTTTGCTAGCCCCTTTGAGCCTTCTTTTGAGTGCATGCATATTTCACAATTATTATGAATATCTCATCTCAACGTTAAGTTGATATTAAAAAAACAGAGAGAAAGGATTCTATAAAAAAGAAAAAAGGCAAATAACAACAAGTAGAAAATTTTTTCAAAAGAGAAGAGTAATAAAAATGTGTTAAATTATGTTTAGTTTTGTAAATATTTTCTTACTTATAGTTGGAGTTTGTTTCATGAGTTAGGTAATTATGGTGCATGTACTCAATCTTTTTCCTTCTTCCATTCAATCCATCTCATTTAGCCTTCTGTACACTACAACCTTGAAAAGTCCTCTTGATTTCCGAAATTATAGTTTTTGTAGTGAAGAGGTAGAATTATCACAAGCTTATGGAAAGGAATGAACTAAGCAGATTTTATAGTGAAATTATCCTAAGACAAGTGAGTTAAGAGATTAAACACATTACCTTGAGAGTAATCTCTTTTACCCAATCTCTTGGATTAAATGCTTATAGTGTTTATTTTCTTTGAGGTCTTTCAATCTGCTTGGGTTGATTCTTGAGGAAGTGACTTAGCTGCTTTTCCGCTCTCATTTTTAAGCATGGTCGAAATTTTCTTTTGCACTTATGTCTTTTTGACTTTTATAAACTTTTTCCAAGAGTACAAAGGTCTAAGTGTGGGGGAATTTCATCGAAAATAAGTTTCTTATATAAAGTGGTGACATTTTTACGATTTTTATTACACTTCTTGGCTCTTATTTTCATATTTTGTGCTTAATTTAATTCTTGAGTGCTAGTCTTGAATTAATATAGTTTAAGGTTAAAATTGTTACAAATAATTAGTAATTGTGCTAAATGATTTTCTTGGGACAATTGATCCTGCAAACTACTATTTGTCATTGTAGGAGATTCAAGAAGTAGAGCTAAGGAGTGAAATAAAAAAAAGCATAAGTCAACAAGTCAATGGAGTTGAACAGGCAAATTCGTTGCGACGACATGGATGTTTTGCTGCGGCGAAACCTGCGTACCTATTAAAGAAACCTTTCGGGAAAAGGTCATCGCGGTGAATACATCCTCTTGTCGCAACAAAACCTTCGAATCAACAATGACTCGCTCCATTTTTGGTAAAACAACCCACTGTGGTACCCGATCTGTCGACCCATTTTTAATAAAAAGACCTATTTTAAGCTAACAAGAGCCGACAGATCTCTCGATCATTCATTCTCTCTACCATTCGGACACACACTCTTACACTCTTATCTACAAATCATCGTCTTCTCTCCATACCAGTTTCTCCACTTTCCACTATCGGTTACTACGATGGGACCTTCAAGTTTCTCTCAGTTGTCAAGTTGCTGGAAGCTATGAGTGGCTAGGCATCTCTTTCCCTCTTAAAGATGTAGCAATGGCTTGAGTTCAATGGGCGTAAAAGGGGAGTAGTTTAACCTATGTTTAACTATGATTTATGAACTCCTAGGTTTAGGATTTATGATTTGTAGTTGAACATTCTTGATTAGAGGTCAATCAAGTGTTGGATATTTAATGTGTGGTTGTGATTTGTTGATGTAAAACTCAGAGCTTTAATATATGAAGTCTCATATATGTCAATTTGTGATCTTATCGAATCTCTTTTATCTGGCATAGTTGTGTTTGATAATAAGTTAATTTGAGATCCCAAAATGACTTAATGCATTGACTTACCCACCACACACACTAAGGCCATTTAACAAGGTCTTAAGAAATAGAGTTCATTGATTAAGACCTTGGACTTAAAGAGTTCTTTAAGGTTTACCATTTG
>JAOQMP010102576.1:0-14959 GCA_027563575.1 Erythroxylum pedicellare
ATATGCATTGATGGTTGTCATTTAAAATGCAAGCATAGAGGGAAATTTCTATTAGCTATTACTTTAGATGCAAATAACAATATATTTCCAAACATAGAGGTTATAGTTAGAATTAAGAATCAATTGTCATAGAAATGGTTTTTTGAATGTTTATTAAAAGATATATGTTGTGCATGGATCTTTTTTTTGTGTATGTTATGCTCTTTGAATCATAAAATCATCCTAAGATAAATGGATATTTCAGATATGGTTTTAATATAAATTGTGTAGGAATTATTTGATTATATAAGTTTATATTGCGTGAAAGCAACTTAGCATTCTAAACAAAAAGAATAAGTCAACAAAATAAAAAAAACAATATCAATTTATTAAAATGGTAGATATTTGAATATAAGACTATCTAAAATGTATCATTATAAATTTACCACAAAAGGCTATGAAGTCTAAATTTTCTTAAACATAGACAGACATCATAGTCTCAATTTTGGAGTACATATATATTTTTTATAAGTAAATTACTAAGAAACACCTATAGCAGTAATAAAAATCACCTAACAACAAATTAACAACGTCCATAATAATAAACGGTCTTGTTGATTCTTTAACTTATTGTTGACCTCCTAAAGCCCATTTATGATATTTATGCTTCTTTATTTGAATTTTTTGTCATACTACACAAAGTAATTAAATTTTCATTTGTTCTATAAATAGCACGTATAACAAAATTTAATAACCCACTATAACAAGATCCAATTTAATAACATAATTTTTTATTTAAAATTTAAACTAAATTAAGCACATCCATAAAATCACATTCTTGGGTTAAAATCAATTATGCTTTTAGAATTTATTAAAAAAATATTTGAGTGTTGAAACTTCAATATAAATTAAGAGCAAATTTGTAATAATATTATGGTTGTCTTCTAACAATTTAAATACTACATATTTATGGGATAGTGAATACAAACCATATTAAGATTTTTTATTAAAGAATAAAGAAGTTGGAACAATAAAATACTAGTAATTATATATAAATATCTAGATTGATGTGTATGAAATATTCATATATGTTTTAAAGTATTTTATTTGATTTTAATGCTAAATTATTTGATTTTATTTAGTTTTTGATATCTTTTTTTAGATAGTTATGCAAATTTGCCCTTGGGATGGTATTATTCAATAATTGAATACAATTCTAAGAAAACATATAAGAAAAACATTGAAATGACTTCAAATCAATTTTTATCAATAGAGTGAATTTTATCAAACACTTGGTATACATTAACCAATTCATCCCTAATTCAAGACAAATTTCCAATTTTTTTCCATCACTCTCTAACAAATACATAGCCCATCATTAGCAATCAGTAATTAATAACCAAAACGAAATACAAACTCCTTATCAACCAAATAATTCAACCACGCACACCATATACATCATCAAACAAAGAAGAAGAGAGGAGGGACAAGAGGACAATACCTTCAGTTTGCTGGTAGGAGAAGATGACGTCAGAGACACACGAGCTCCACGGTGACAACGTAACTCCAGACGACGGTGATGGAAGACGGAGGCGATGGAGGAGGAAGACGAAGCAACAGGCGCGGAAGCAGCAGGTGGGATGTGGAGGCCGGGGGGGGGGGAGAAGGGCTTTGGGTGGTTTTAAACATAACCAAAATGACATTATTTGGTTTAAAACCAAACGACGTCATTTTTGTTATGTTGTCAACGATTAAAACATAACCATGATGTCGTTTTGGTTATGTTGTCAACGTTTAAAACATAACCAAAATGACATCGTTTTGGTTAAGTATAAACATTTAAACCTTCAGTTGGAAAAAGAAATTGTTTGGTTTTAAACAAAACGACATCATTTTGGTTAAGATGTAAACGCTTTAACCTTCAGCTGAAAACTACGTTGTTTATAAGTTAACCAAAACGACGTCGTATAATTGCCTACGTTTTCTTTATCGTCAGTAAATTTCCATCGCTAATTTAAACTTCTCTTGTAGTGGTGAATAATACTTTAGAATTCACTATACACCATACAAAGACACTTAAAATGAATTATTGCATTTACAATATCCATTATGTCTTGTGTTTTAAACATGAAAATGGGGCCTTCATATAAAATTTTTGTTCTTATGTGGATATGTTCTTTAATTTTGAACTTTTATAAATTGAATTTCGTAATTTTTTAAAATTACATGTAAGATATGTACAAGCATTAAAATGATAAAGACACCTAGGATTTAGTTTAACCTAAATTGCCTACCTTTATACATTAACCCATTAATAAGATCTTTTGAGCCTAATTTATCATTGTAGAATTTTTTTAGTAACCTTTTTATAAAGAATCTTAAACTTAAAAAATAAGTATTTATTCCCTAATTTATAATTAGTTGAGCCTTTACTTATTTTTTAAATATTTTTGGTAAGGGTAAGGGAGACCATAAAGTATATGAAAAAAAGAAGTATAACAAGGGGAGCCTGATGCTAATTCGAAAATGTAAACAAGTGAAAAAAATTAAAGTGTTAGAAATCGAATGACATAGATTCTTGTGCTTGAAAAGATTGAAGGACAAGGGGTGCTTGCAAGAACAAGAGGAGCTAATGGGGTGATGATTAATGTTTCTCTTAATGTATTTGTTATTGTGAATATTTTTATTTGTCTTATTCCTTTTCCTTAGTTAGCTTAGTTAACCCTTTATCCCCATTACAAATTTATTCAAAGTCCTTTTGACTTTTTCTTACACATAAGTAGTGGGTTTAGATTATTTTTTAAGGATGAGAACCAGCTTAGACCAATAAAGGAAACTACACCCCCCCTTAAGCATTTCAATTGGGCCAATTACACATTTTAGGGATAAAATAATGTGAATAACATTTTGAGGATTAGTTGAGCATATTAAGTTGTAATAAGAGAATCTGGCCAAGGCATGTGATTTAGAAGTGCAATTGATCTATAATGGACCTATTTTGTGAATAATGGCTAATGTGAAGGAATAAGCATGATAGGTTGTTGTTTATCCCATTATAAGCCAAAAATGCTATTTAGCGCATAAGTATGATATGGCTATTGTTTATGATATTTTTGGGCCATAAACACTTTTTAGGGGCCTTTTTTATACTAATTTATGATATATTAATTATTAGCTTCATATTAAGTGTATTTAAGCTAGAACTTCTTATTTTGGAAGCTAAAAAGGCTATTTAAGTCCTACTCAGGGTTTTACAAGCGTGTTAGTTTATAACACCCTAAAAGAAGGAATTGTAAGCAAATTATTTTAGGTGAAAACATTTTTAGGAGGCTTCTCCATCTTTGGTTTTGACCTAACGCTTGAACTTATTAAGAAAAAATGTTCCTTTACATTCTTAACAAGACTTATCATATAAATTCTTGATCCTTTAATATATGGTGGCTAACTTTGATCTAATTTCTTTAGTTCTTATCCACTTAGAGCATTGGTTCAGAAGGTTGGAATAGCTCTTATTTGGGTTTTAAGATCTGGGTAATTCCTTTACTTTTTAAGTTTCAAGAATTATGTCTTAAGGTTCACATCAAATTTAGTATTGGAGCAAGGCACTAAAATCATATTAGATCTAACTATCTTCTTATTTTGTTTTGTATTTTTCCTTATTTTTATAATCTACCTTATTATTAGCTTGTCTTTGCCCTTTTCCTTTGTTTCAAACTAGTGTTTTTGCTAGTTTTATTATGCTTTTGTGTTCATTTGTCATTAATTATCTCCTCTTTATTTTTAATTGTGTGTTTTTATTTTGAAGTCACTAAAAAGATTAAGAAAAGAGAAGAAGAATAAGAAGAAAATTGTGAATTTTGTAATACTATAAAGTTTATGACTATTAGTTATCATTTGATTATAAATTATAATTCTTAGGGTGCTTGGTTTAGATTTTGGACCATTATTAAGATCTGATGTTTATTAGTGTTCTCAAGGGTTGATTGCTAATATGTGCTTAATTGATTGTATAATTATTCCATAAAACTTAGTGATTAATGACATGAAATTGCTTAAGATACTCACTTTGACTCATATGTGATTTTAGGCACAATTCGGAGGCAAAGGAGTTAAAGTGAGTCAAAAGCACTATGTTTGGGTTGTTTTTCGAAGAATCATATCAACTTATCTTAGAGCAAATAAAGACAAGAAAATGAAGACACAAAAAAGGACCAAGTTATATTACTCACAGCCAACGCTGGAAAAAAATGCACAGTCATGAGCAATCATTCACGACTATGCATGGATTTACGTGGCCACCACCCGTGCATTTAAGAATAACTTGGTATTTTATTATAAGAGAAGTGTGGAGAGTGATAGTTGGATGGTGGATGGTTGTACATAGGACTGCATGGTGACACACACTAGCTGCCATTCCACTAGTATTTAAGGTATAAAACAAAGCATGGTTGCATGCAAGATAGTGAAATTTATGGACAACATAAACCAAAGATGAAAGGAACTATATTTGGAGTGTTAATTGGAGTATAATAGTTAGGAGGGCTGAAGCATCACTCATGCATGTGTGTTGCATGGGTGTGAGTTATTTCTCATGCCTATGCAGGTGCTCATGAGTGTGAGGCTCTCTCACTAATGCAAGATTTAGATCTAAGATCGAAAGTTTCATACCTTTTGATTCGGTTAATTCTAAATTGTCTATTTCTAATATAGTTTGTTCTTGATCTTTTTCAGACATGTTTAGTGATGATATGGAGTACTGATTTGATGATTTCGCAAGGTATTTTCGAAATAAGCTAATTCTTGAGTATAAAATTGATAAAGATTTTGAGCTAATTCTAGTTTTTTATATATAGGTTTGATTCCAGCAGGATTACTAATGACAAATTGTAAATAATTATAAATTTAAGATGAACCTTCAATTAAAGGTTAGCTGAATCACATGTATTAGAGTGACATGTGATAGCTCTAGGGATCTAATATGTGTTCAAATAGATGGATCAAGACTAATAGCTTGACATAGGTAAGCATTTGACTGGATATGACAAATGTGTCTTCCTCTCTTTTTCTCTCCAAATGAGGATTATGATCTCTGAATTACTTATTGAGGTTAAGATCCAAACCTAAATATGTTCATATTTGTTCATTAGTTCCTTCAATTTTTATAAATTGTCTCCTTTTAGGTAAAAAATCCCTATATGGATTGCAATAAGCGATGGTGTTCTTTAAAAGTGTTATGTATTTTCTACAAAACTTTTTTCCATGCTTTAGGCTGTTTGGTTGGACGTAAGGTTTTTTATAGAATGAAATGATTAATAATGGAATGGAATATAAATGGATATAATATTAGAAAATTGTTATTTGGAAGGGATGGAAGGGTTTATAATGTAATATAGTGAAATGTTGTTTGGAAGAAGGATTTAATTAACGTAATGTAGTGAAAAGTTGTTTATTATTTTATATTCCATCCTAAACCTTCCAAAGTGGACGTTTCTCATTTTTACTGTTTAGGATGAAATGAGATATAATATGAAACCCTCCTCTTCCATTATATTCCATTTCATTCTATTATAAGCCCTCCTCCCAAATGATGGAATAATATTACATTTCATTCCATTCTATTAATAAACCTCTAACCAAACATAGCCTTAAGTTCTTTCTTAATTTGATTTTCACTTATATGGTAGATTTTTTATTTTTGTTTCATCTTTATATTATAACCATATGGTGGTAATAGCCCATGTCTTTGTTAAAACTAGAGAGAAAACCTCTCAATCCCTATTTTCATTATTGATTACCCACTTATCTTTTAGAGTAATACCAAATTTTCACTCTTAACTAAAACTGGTAATGGCTAGTCTAGTTTGTCCCTAATCTTTACTCTTGGACCCAACATCTCCTCCAAAAAAATCAATGGCCTAAACAAACCTTAACCCTATTGCAAACTAAACTCTTTTCAATCATGACTTCCTTTTAGGTTAAAACCTTTTCCAGCTTAGTACTTCCTACTTATTTGAAACTAGACTTCTCCAATATCTCATCTATAGCTTTTTCCTCTAAACCATAATGCTTTACTCCTTATCCAACTCTAGCACTTAACCAATCAACTCCTTTACTTAGTACTATGACTACTTAAGCTAGTCCAGATTATCCTTGCACCTCTACCAAATATGTTTACACAACAAAGTGAACTTGGAAAGAAGAAATAGGAGATGAGGATACTTGTCACAAGCTAATATATTTCCCACCAGATATTAACTCACAAGTAATATCTTCTTTTGTAACAAGGTGTTAGGGGATGGGCCTCCTCCTTAGTAGGCTTCTTCACAAGTAAAAGGCTTGCTTTTCCAACTGCTCAATAATGGGACAACTCTTTGTGGAAAAGTTGGGGACTCATTCAAATATTAGTCAATGAAGAAGAGTTATTCATATTCAAATTCAAGTTAAAAGGCTCACCTAAAAAGGTACTTGAATTTAAACCTTTACGTGTGAATGGGAAATATATCTACCTATAAAAATAAAGTCAATGCTTAGTTAAGGTACCAATTGAAAGTGAAAATATCCCTATATAGGTTAATATTCATCAAGTCTCACTTTAGTATGGATCTATTGGAGGCCTAGGTCATTTGGCAAGTTTCATTGACAAACCAATCTACATGGATGAAGCAACTACACACTAGTTTTGATCATTATAAAGGACGATGCTACCGCATCGAGCCAGTTGCTGGAGAAGAAATCAATATATTGCTTATATAGCTTACCCTTTAGACCTTTTTTGAAGAAAGTTTTGTTACTAATATGTTTACTTATAGTTTTATTTAAACATATATTATATATGGATTAATATAGATTAATCGACATTGAAAAGAATAGATTATATGAGGATTTGCTTGGAGATCCCCTTGAAAAAGAACTTATTTGAAAAGAATAGATTATATGAGGATTTGCTTGGAGATCCCCTTGAGAAAGAACTTATTAGACAAGATAAAAATCACGAGACTCAATAATGAGGGAATGCTAATTTAAGCTGAAATCTTAGTTACTTACCAATGGGGGGAATCCAAGACTTGGGTGGCCACAGGGGAAAAAGTTAAAGATTAGTATAAGTAAGGAGATACTAACCTATCTAAATGGTCAGTGTTCTGAAGGTAATAAGGAAGAAAATATGAATGAAGTAAGAGATGGTATACCTTAACCGAACATAGAGACTAAGGAACACCTGGTGGGGGCTACTAATGAATATAGCAAGAGTTCTATAGATTCTGATACATCAAGACTCAATAAAGATAATAATGAAGCAGATGATTTGGATGTCAGCAATCATTTAAAGGGAATATGTAAGGATGATACTAAGAAGCTTTCTTCTGTAATACATTCTAGAAACTCCAAAGGGGAAGTAACTCATTTGAAGGTATAACAGACAAAAAAGGAAAAGAGGATTCAAGAAAATAACAAGTACAAATGTATAAAGCTGGGACCAATTATAAGCACTTAACAAAAACTCCAAAGCGAAGGAGGAAGCAATAGTTAGGAAAAACACCGATAGAAAATCAAAGAGCAAGAACCTTAATCTCCTCCTAAACAAATCTATGAATTTCATCACATGGAATGTGAGGGGTATCAATAACCCCAAAAAGTAGCAAGTGTTTCATGATTACATACATATCAAAATGCTTTATTTTGTTAGTCTTCTTGAAAATGAAATAAAGAAGCCCCACCACTAATAAGGACTATGGTTTATCCAAAAAAGTTAGGATTCCATAAGCATCCATGATCATCATCATAATGGAAAAATCCTTCTTTTATTGGACTCTATTGAAGTTGGGGTTTGTTAACACTCAATGTCATATTAATACACACACTACCAGGCAACCCTTATCAAGTATGTTATAAGAGTATGTAATACTACCCCAGACTTTGACCTTAATGTAAGGATTTTTTAAGGGATTTGAGGTTCTTATAAGTAGGAACTCAACTCTATAGATCTTAATAGGTGATTTTAACTGCTTACTCTCCTAACAAGAAGTTCAAAGAGAAAAAGTTAAGCAGAATTCCTTTAATATGTGTCAGCTAAATTGCACTGGAGATATAGAAGTTAAAGACCTTATATTTAAGGGCAATCTTCTGACATAGTCCAATAAATAGATCGGAGAGTGGCTGCTTAAGGAAAAACTCAAACTTGCCTTGGTAAATTCCAATGGTCTCACCCCATTTCCTCTTAGTCATGTTTACTTTAATAACCATTGATGTTTATATCATTGTCTAATAAAAATTAGCCTCAATCAAGGCCAATTTAACATAATCACTCTCTTTAGATTTAACAATTACTCAATCCATACCTTGGGTTTTCAAGAAGTAGTGGAAAGAGGGATAAGCAAGGAAGTTATAGTTTATAAAGCTTACAAATGTGTGGTGAGACTAAAAGCAATAAGAGATGAGCTAAAATTCCTTAATAACAATGCTATTGGAAACACTAACATAATTAAAACTCAATCTTTAGTTGACCTAACTAAGATTCAGGAGTTAGTCTATGAATTTCCTAATGATGAAGCTCTGAAACAATATAAGAAAGTAGTTGTTGGCAAATACATGAAAACCTTAGAAGCTCATTACTTTCTTATTAAACAAAATGCTTATTGACATTTTTCGGGTATAATTGATTTATAAGTGTGATTGTATTGAGAATAGTGAATATTTTGTCTTGAAAATTGATTTGGAGTGTATAATTATTAATTTAGAATTTTTGGTGGAATTTGGAATATTTTCTGGAATTATGAGTATTTTTGGACTAGGAAATTGCCAAGTGGCAAGATAATTGATAAGTGGTAGTAGAAATAAGAGTCGAATGGTAGAGGAATTTTTTTATAAATGACATTGGAATTTAATGACATATGTCATTAAAAATTAGGAGACAATTGGAGTAGAAATTGGAGACAAATGGACTAGTTAAATAAAAGACCAAGGAGAGACTATAAGAAAGTGACATGTGGCAAGTGACAAGTGTCACTTGCCATACCCCATGCCATAACCCATGAAACTATCCCAAGTGAAGGACTATCTTCTCTTTAATTGGTCATTCACTTTATTAATTACTTCATCTCTTATTAATATCTCTTCTCATCCTCTTCGATCTTCTTCACCTACAAACCTCTCTTTTTGCCCTATCAATGTAAGCCTTGCTCTCACCCTTCTTTGCTACTATCATTTTGTTGTCTTCTTCATCTGCTACAAGAAGACCTAACCCTACCACCCTTGAATGTTGATGATCGTGTGAGCCATGGAAAGCTACGGTTTATGTGAATTTGAAGAGCTTGGAGTTTTATGAAATGAGTATCGTGTGGTTCTTCATGATTTTTTGAATGAAACATGTATAATGATATTTAGAGGTTAAATGTTCATAAAATGGTGTTTTGTATATGTTGGAATGTGGGTAAAGAAATGAACACATTGGTCTCTTGTTCTTGTGTTTATGATGATTAATATTTCGTAAGTTTTTGTAGAGATGAGTTTGAAATAGAAACATCATTGAAAATGGTGTAGGAAAAAGGTGTAGAAATTTTGGATAGGTAAATGGATGTTTCATATTCTATTTTCAATGTTTATTAACGTGAATCTCTTTAGCTGTTTTAGAGATGAACTAACATGAGTTTAGAGTTAATAAAAGAGAGTAATATGGTGTTTTGAAATGAGATAAATTAAGGTTATAGTTAGAAGTGAAATGAATGTGAGATCAAAGTTGAGCATGTGAAAA
Organism: Erythroxylum pedicellare; assembly: GCA_027563575.1. Lineage (NCBI taxonomy): Eukaryota > Viridiplantae > Streptophyta > Magnoliopsida > Malpighiales > Erythroxylaceae > Erythroxylum > Erythroxylum pedicellare. The sequence continues at coordinate 9,728 of JAOQMP010102576.1, forward strand.
AATTTAGTGATGAATATAGAGATTATAGTTGAGCATGTGTAGAAATTCAGTGATAAATATATATGCATGTAGATGTTCTATTTTTGGTGTTATGATCAAACATAGAATATGATTTGTTTGTGATTGAAATTGAGCTAAAATGGAAGTATTAATGAAGAGGAAATAATGAGGACATAAGCTAGAAATGAAAAACTAAGCAAAAGAGATGAACTAGGATGAAAATGGTGATGAAGTGTAGTGGAATGTGTTAGATGGAGTGTTTTCACTAAAACTGTACCTATATTTTAGCCATATCTTGATTTATACAAATCCAAATGGGATTAATTTAATTTTATATTGAACTAGAGACATATGGATATATTTTTCATGAAGGAATCGAATTATAATAATGTCTTTAAGAGTTTCATATTTTGGCTTGAAGTTGAGTACAATGCGTTGTCACAGTTTGGGAACAGTCTGTAGTATTTTAAGTTTAATTTGCATAATACTAAACCCAACAGTATGAAATTGGTGACATTAGAAACTTAAGACATATGGGAACATATTTTTAGGAGAATGTATTTCCTAAATACTTCTTCTTCCTTGTCAAAATGGCCATGCAAAATTAAGCCAAAAATCTGTTTTGAGAAAAGTAATCAGGTAATGCACGATCTTGCTTGTGAGGAAACCTTAAAGAACTGTGCACGATCGTGACAGAGAGGAAACATAAAGTAGTGCATGCTCATACACAAGCAAGATCGTGACAAAGAGGAATTAATAGGAAGTGCATGATCATGCACAAGCACAATCATGACAGTGAAGGTGTTATGCTTTTTGACAATTGTAAACACCCTTTACTCTTTTAACCATAACTTCTTCTCTTGACCTTAGATTGACTGGAAATTTGAACCACAAACTCCTTACATGTTTTCATTCCTCTCTAACAAATTTCATGGTCATCTAAATTTATTAGGAAAGGATTGGTAAATGATTGATTGATGATGTTATAAGAATTAAATATATTGAGCCATGAACCTTAGTGCATGATTGAGTGATGAACTTGGAATAAGTTTGTAACATTAAGGTGTAAACTTAAGTCCAAATTAAACATATATGAGTTTTGAAGTATGAATGATCATGACATGGAAATAAAGGAAATATACTTGGGATTGTCATTGAGCATGCATTATACATAATCCATATACACATTTTTTTCATAAATGAGTACTTATATAATTATGCAAAGTTGTGATGTGTGTAAATGTGTGTTACATGATATAGAAGAGAAATTATAGTGAAAACATCTAGACATTATAGAGATTTTGATACAATAACTATCTGGAGTAAACTGTGAGTAACCTAGATGGTCTTATTTGAATAATTGTTTGTTTTAAATTATGTGTTGAATTATTACGTGAATGTGATTGTGTTGATTCCAGACATTGAATGTTCGAGGCATTTGATGCATGAAAATATACTGGAAGTGCTTCTTATTTGTGAATTTGACAAAATAAGTGATACTCAACATTATTGTTAAATGTCAGACCAAGGTCTTATGATAAATGTGATTGTGAATGTGAAACTAAAATTAAGTGATCGATTGAATATATGTGAATGTGATACATTTCATTACATGAATGCATGACAACATAAAGGCAGTTGTGACCAGAGTGACCAATCTGAAAGAACTTAAAGCTCAGAATATACACAAGAGCCATGGGCTCAGTTGTTAATGTGCCTGGTATCCATAAAGGGATATGGGACAATATCTGAAACAAGTCTAGTATCCACAAGGGATATAGGCCAGTAAAAAGGCACCGATCACAACAAAGTAATAATTAGAAGTGAGTCTCATGTGCATTGCATTTATAATTGATATGTATGTTTTAAATGATCGAAAAGAGCTGTTTGATCGATCTGAATGTGAAATGGGGAATAAGTGAACAAAGTGTTATGTGATGCTATATGATTATTGGTAAAAAGATGTATATTATATGATGACATGAATTGTTGTGAACTTGAAACATGAATTGTATGATTGCATGAACTATATGTGTTATGTGATATGAGTGAGTTGTTAGAGTAGTGCCCTAAAGGTAATCTCCTTTAGTGTGTTTTGTACCAAGTTGTGTACAGACTTTATTTTCAATAATAAAGAAAGGCATATTTCATTAATTTGTTGTTCATTATTTATGAATTGATGGTGATCTATAAGTAAATTAATGAAGTCCATGACATAGGACATAGAATGAAGGAAATCATGATGTGATCATTCTACTGAGATTCCTATTATATGTAATTATATCAGTATCTAAATTATCTCCAGTCATAGGATTAATGAGATTGGACATCGTTAATCTGAATAGACTAGCGTATGTCAAACTCTTTGATTTGATCAAGCAGTAGATCTCAGAAACTGTAAACATGAGATGTTTAGAGTTAAGATGTAGATGCTTACTAGAGGTAGTAAGTACAGTGGATGACCTACTATGAGATCATCACATGGATGTTCTATTCTAATGTCAGTGATAATCTTATCATAGAAATGGTGCAAGTATCCATAAACTTGAGGTACCCAAGGATATCTTGGATACTGATTTTGTGCTTTGACTATAGCATCCCCTCTCTTAAACTATTGAGAGATTTAAAGAGTTAAATTATGATTGTTAAGATGTAGAACAAAATTGGTACATCCATGACATGATTTTATAATTGTGTTCAAATGCATAATATGAGCATACACACATTAATTGTGAGTTAGAAAATTGGCATTCAATGAACATATTTCAGAGTATGGAATTGAAGGTAATATGAGATACGAATACTTTTTTCCAATGCCTTGTGCTTTGGTTTACTAATGAAAATAATTGATGGATTAGCATTAGCACCTTGGAATTAATTTTCATAATTGGGAGATTGATAATGTAATATGTACATTTAGTCTTGGAAAAATGACAAGTGACAACATTAATTGAGACATGGAAAATTAGGATGACTAAGCCTAAAATTGTGTGACATTTGGCATAGTTAAATGTGTAACAAATGGGCTAATAATTAAATGACCATTGGACCAATTAGTATATGATAAGTGGACCAATCTTGGAATGAAATGTGGAATGATTTGTAAGAGACAAATGGCAGCATAATGAGTGGATTAGTGGCAGCATAATTTGTTAACAAATGGCTAGCATGCCTAAGGACATATGGTGAGTTTAGAAGTTGACATTTAGCATTTTGATGGAGCAAATTCCAGCAGCAATGTTTCTGCTGATTCCCTCACTTTTGTCCACCGAAATTGCTTCCAATTTCCTATGTTTTTTTCCTGAACCCTAGCCAAGTTGCGGCACCAAAACTAGCTTTTTACCTTACGCAAAATATCCAAGAAAATCAGCTAAAAGTTACCTTCATCTTGCTGTCCAAAATCAACCTGATGAATTTTGCTTGCATGGAGACTTGATTTAATCTAAAGTTTGAACTGAATTGAAATCTTAATAGGTAAGTAACAATATGAGCTTTAAGGCATATCAAATGCTATGAGAATGATATTTGGGTTGGACTGAAATGCATGTGGTATTGGTGAAGAAGAATTGCTGGAATATGTTAGCTGTAGGGTTCTCTCTAAACATCCTTTAGTTTTTTGCTATAACTTCTTCCACTGACATCCAAATCACATGAGACTTAAACCAATAGACTCATAACACATTTTCTTCATCTCCACCAAAATTTATGAACATCATAATCCATTCAAAAAATATTGAGTGATAAATTTGGGATGAAAATGGTGAGTGTGCTGGAATATTGTTAACTGGAATGATTTCACTAATCATGCTTTGATATTTTGGTTATATTTTGATCTGTAGAGTTACAAATGAGGTGATTATTGATTCAAATGAAACTAGAGACACAAATAAACAATTTTACCAAAGAAGGAAAATTGTAATTCTAGTTTTAAGAATTCGAAATTTTGTTCTGAAGTTGAGTTCCGAGTTCTGTTATAGCTTAAGAATAGACTGATGTATTTGGAGTATAACTTTTAGTATATTCAATCAAATTGAATGATCTTAGTGTCATTAGAGACGTAAGACATAGAGGAACAATTGTTTAGAAGGAACTATTACTTAAATCCTTCATTTTCTAGATCTTATTGATCATAAACATTTGTCTATAATGGAATGTTTTCACAAACAGTTGAAACGGAGATTGAGTGATTGAATTTCGATACAATTGGAGTAAAATTGATATGTACATCATTGTAATACAGAAATATACCCAAGAATTTTTCATTGAACATACATGAGATATGAATCATTGATAAATATGTTTATTCTGTTACATAATCTCTCTAGTAATGTGAAATTGTTTTTATTGCACATAGACGAGTGACTAGAGCAACTGCTTCTAGATATTGTCGGAACGTCAAGGCAATAGGCTTAAAGAAGCAACTGTGAGTAACCTAAGATGGTCTCACTTTATTTGTGCTATTCTGTATATTACTGAACTGTATTGATAAATATTACTGAACTGTCAATTTGCTTTCAAAGAAGATCGAGTATATGCAATCCTTCAAACTTCGACAAACTCAAGTATTGAGCTACTATATATATCATAATCTTTTCATCAATGCATATAAACAAAATCAAAGTTAAAAACCATTGATCAAAGGTAAAATAAAACTAAGATGGAATTTTCTCACGATGTTCCCTCATTTCACTGAAGTGTTCAAGGTTGGTGTTTCACTTAATACTCCCTATAAGATACTACACTACCATAGGCTTGCAAATTCATCAATTCTTTACCAAATAGATTACATGTTATCATCAATCAAAAAAGGCTTTTACTAAGGGTGGAAAAAAGGTCAAAGGGTAACTCACAACTATTAACAAAGTTCTATGTAAGAAGGGACACCCAAACACAAATTATGAGATATGCATATAAATACCACAAACTACAACTACTCATCACTAACTAATACTACTACGTTTCCTTCAACAACATAAACAAAGATGCTTTTAATCAATAATGCCAAAAACAACGATGCTTTTCTTTTTCTATTTTTCCCTTCTTCTTTTTCTTTTTCTTTTGAATAACATTAAAAAAATAAGGAAATAATAGCAAAATAAATCATTAAAAAATGGGTAAAAGGGCCTCTAAAAAATCTCAAAATTGAATTAAAAAAAAGTCCCTAAATCATATATATCAATTGCTCACTCATTACTTCATCAAACTTATGACAGGGTCAGGCTAATGGGTTTT
>JAOQMP010102584.1:0-14958 GCA_027563575.1 Erythroxylum pedicellare
AGCGACCAACTTGGTTATTCAACTGTGAATCAATTAATTTAGATTCTAATAATATACATGTTTCCTATACATCTCTATGTATATGTATATTACTTATAAAAGAATTAGTACCTTTTAACCAGATATATAACGCTCACACAATAAAACCAAACTCTTTTGTTTTATTAATAACAAATATTTTAATTACAAAACTATAACTTAAGAAGATAAAGTTACATGTAAATACATTTGCTTTCCAGCACGCTATATTTACATAACTTTAACACTAACAAACTTATCAAAACAATTCATACATTTCTAAGACTATTATTATTTGATTGTCATCAAAATTAATAGAAGTGAAGTACTCTTGACCTAACAATTTATTGTCTAGAAATTAAATTGATCAGATAGTATATAAATTATTCATGTAAAATTCAAATTCATGACTTCAAATCCACATGCATAATTAGGCAATCATGTCTTGATCAAGAGCACAGATTTCCAATCATAGATTCATCAATTGTATGTGCATGCTTCTCATTAAAAAAAACCATGAATTTAGCTAATAACCTTAACAATTGGAAAAGAGAATTTAGTTCATGATTTTAATTAAAACAAAGTTGAAAATCATCATAGAAAACATAGTGTAGATTTCGGGTATAAGAAGAAGAAGAAGAGAAGAAAGTAAAACTAGGGTTCTACCCACAAAGAGAAAGAGAGAACATAGGAGAGAGAAAGAGAAGAAGAGAGATTCACATCTAAAGAAGAGAGAGAAAATGTGAATAACCCAAAAATCAATGTTAAAGGACCCAATTTATATTGGAGAACGTCTAGTCATCAAATCCTTGTAGGAGAGGATTTCTTTTCCAATTAGAAGTAGGTCTTTCTTTCTTTGAAGAATTAGGATATTTACAAGGAGGGGATTTTTTTTCCAAGTAGAAGTAAGTTTTTCTTTCCTTGTAGAATTAGGATCTTTACAAGGAGAGGATTTCTTTTCCAAGTAGAAGTAGGTCTTTCTTTACTTACAGAATTGGGATCCTTTAGAAGCTTCCCTCCATGTCCGACACGCTTCTTAGGGCTTAAGTGGCAGCCCACGCGTGCTTTCATGTAGGCGCCACATGTAACACCCACATACCCCCTAGGTGGATATACAGATGCCATACATAACAACACCCAAAACATATTATGCCAACAATTCTAAGCATTCTCAGAAACTCAAACACCATACATTACGTTACATTTCGTTATGTTTTAAACATACTATACATAATGTATTGACATAACACAAAACATATTACATGCTTTGAAATCCAAATTTCTTCTTGTTTATAAATGTTACAAACCATATATACAAAATACAAACTATCTCGTAATACTAAGTATAAGTCAGTAACATTAACAAACTGAACATTATTCATAATAAAACATAATCTTCATTGGCCACTGTGGTTCTTATTGTCCCAGTCTTTAAACCATCTTATTTGAACTTATACGGGGCAAAACCACCATGGTAATCGTAAAGCTTAGTGGGGAATAAACTAAATAGTATATAAGCTGAAAACTATTTTAAACAATCATTCAAACATTCACATATTTGAGATCACATCCAATTATAAGCAGTGTTTACTTATCCATTTTCGAATCGAACCAAAATATCATAAACCTCATAAGAAAATATAACATATCAGAACAAGTTACATATTTATTTCACAGAAAAACTCACCAATTTCAAAGCTGAATATTATAATATTAGAACAAAACTTGTCTGTAAAAAAACAGAATTTGCTTATTTCTGAACAGAGCTCAGATGTTTCAAATCAATGCTTATTTATATCAAAACTGAGCATATAACTGAATACAAAAGAAGTTAGTCTGTTAATCCTTTATATAGAAGTGGGTAACATGACTAATACAGGAGATACCGTGATCGGTATCATAGAACAGGAGAGACTTATGTCTCAATAATAGGAGACACTGAAATGTAATAGGAGCATCTGTAGACCCTTCTACGTATTCCTATTTACCCACAACTAAGGCTTAATAGTTTTAAAGAAAAATAGGTCAATTTTAGAATTTTAATGTGAGGAAGATATTGAACCACTTACCACTTTATTCCATTTTGTTCAACTTAATATATTTATTGATTTGCAAACAAACTAACATGTCATACAATTACAAGTATGTGCATTAATGCATAAATAGAGGTGTTGAGTCATCACAAATTATGTGTATTAACACAAATAGAAAGCATTTCCAACACAGTCCCAAATATCAATCTCCTTGGACACTTGATGGTCCAAAAATTAACACAATATCACCGCAGAAATTCCCAATCCACAAATATCCATATCCAATTCATAAAACATAAGCCTTTGGAACTCATTCATTCATGAACAAACCAAGCAATTCAATATTGTATTCATCATTATTAAACCACACATTCTTTATATTACCATCCCAATTAATAATGCATAATTAAATTAAATTAACTTAACCTTTTATAGTTCATAAATTTTACAAAATACCATTTTTTTCACCTCCCTAATCATTTCCCACAATTGTGGGATAAGTGACCGAAAATAAAGAGAATGCAATTTGGTTCATTAGTCTGAGAGTTATACCTAAAATACTACAGACTGTTCTTAACCATGGACAACAACCAGAACTCAATTTCAATCCAAATTTCAAAACCCTTAGTGACAGAAATAAATTTTGATTCCTTCATAAAAGTTGTAGATATATATATCTAGTTTAATATAAATTTAAAATCATCCCATTTGGATACCTAAAGGTCAAGATATGTCTAAAATACCGATACCTATCTAGTGGAACTACTCCTTCTAACAAGTATCCAATATGTATCAAGTTTCTAACCTCAATTCATTCTTAATTCAGTACACATTTTATCCAATTCAAACGTAAATAATACACGTTTTAACATAATACTAAGTTTATAACTCCATTACCTCATTAAACTTCAAATTCAACTCAAAGAATCCAGCTAAACCAAGCTTCCAAACAACTAGCACATACCTAAGTTTAATGTGCAACTTTCAGCATTAACATAACAATAGTACAGAAAATTAGTAGAATCTTTTTCTAGATTCAATAGCTTACAAAAATTCAAGTGATGAAAATCCAAAGTCCAGCAAAAATTCTAGAAGTTAGAGAGAAAATGGGAGTTTCGGTGGAGAGAAGGAAGTAAGGTGAAGAATGGACAAAGCTAGATTTACTCCAGCAAAAACTGGCTTCATCACCAGCTAAAACTGGCTTCATCACCAGCTAGGTGTCACTAGCTTAACATGCCACTTAACACCAAAGCACGAAGACCATTTGCCCACCATTTGTAACACTTTAATTAAGCGACTTGTTCTTTATTATCATGCCAAATGTCACACATTAAATGATGCCAAATGTCAATGTATTATCTATGCCAAATGTCACTAATTCTTAGGCTTAGTCATTCTAATTTCCATGTATCAACTTAACTTGTCACCTGATAATTTTCCTAGTACAAATATATATTTAAATACCATAATTCTCTAATGGTAGCAATTAATTCCAATTTACTAACTATAGTCCATCAATACTAAAATTCAAGTTATATGCCTTTGATATTCAAATCATAGCGCAATTTTAACTCCTATCTCATATGTACTTTCATGAACATGTATCATTTCAACTAGGGTATATTTTGGGGCCTTACACCACGTGTCCCAAGATGTTGAAGTGGCAAGTGACATAGCATGCTGACTGGACACCAAGTGTCATCCACGTGTACCAATCAGGCACTGTCATCTCATCAATTCTCCTAAAAAGTAGGGATCCTCATTTCTCCCAATCTACTTGTCCCCTGACCGTCTGGATTGCTCCTAAATCCATTTCTCGCAGTGGCGAACAAGAATTTTCAGAAATGTAGAAATCCTAATTGAAGTAGGATTCCTTGTCCTAGTAGGAATCCAAATCCTTTTAGGATTAGGATTTCACCATCTCTTGCCAGGTTCAACTCCAGATTCTAGTTTTGCCAAATTCTCTCCAAAATAGGAAATCCTAGTTGCATTAAGATTTGGAGAATCCTAATCAAAATAAGATTAGGATTTCTGCAACTTTGGTCAACTTGGGGTATTTTGACCTCCTTATTCTGAAAAATGACATCCAAAAGTCCTAAATCTCCCTTATTAGCATAATTTTCCTCACTTCATACCTAACACACCTGAAATGATAAAATCATTGTAAGTCACATGATTTAGACATCAAATGAGAACAAAAAGTAAGTGTAAAAATATAAAAAGATAAGAAAATATGAGTGCATCAAATTCCCCCACACTTAGCTCTTGCTTGTCCTTGAGTAAGGAAAAAGAAAGAATGATAAAAGAAATATACTAAGGAAAAGTCGCAACATGAAAAAAGCTAGTGTGGATTCAAAAGCAAAGAAAAATGTGTATGTAAATGCAGGGAAACATTTCTTAAGTGTTATAGCTTTTCTCCCAACCTTCCAACAACATCAAAAAAGCACAAGCATCATAGAAAAAAGGAACTCGTGACACTTATTCCATAAAATTATTGAACTTACTTTAAATGTAAGAACCAAGCAAGATAGCATATAAGACTTAGAGGAAATCTACACCATGTCCAAATAATAGGTCCTCTCATTGTTATACTCTCCAACATTCAAAATGTTTAAGGCTCATATGTGTTTAACTCTCATAAATTCAAACAATGCAATGGTTTACCATATGCTTACTCTTCAATCTCAAATATACTACTAAATATACATGCATAACACAAATCAAAAGGTCTTAACAAAGATGTAACTTGGCTGGGCTAGGGGTGAGGTAAAAGAAAGGTAAAGAAAAGGTCAAGTATCAAAGAAAGTAGAGCATAAAAATAATCAATGACATATATTTTGCACACCATGCATTTCATCAAACATTTTAGCACAACTCAACTTTTCATTTGAATTTTCAATCCCAATAATATTGAACGAGAAAATCATGTGGGGAATCCTTTTCTTTTATTTGTACTCATGGCGTCAATCATTTTCATTTTTTTTCGCTGAATCCTCCCTCTTAATAATTATGCATAAAACAAGCCATATACCACATATAATGAAACATGCGTAACCTCCTTAAGTTTAACTCAACAAAAGCATGCTCTACTAACCATGATAGGTGTTAGAAAGAGAAATCAAATAATAATAGGCTAAGTTAAACATGGGTAAAGCAAAAAATAAATAATAAACTCAAGTGGGCTAACTAGTGGTCAATAGGCTTTGGGTTGGCTTTTTGGTTAAGTGGTTTAAAATCCTAGGGGTCTTTTTCAAATTTATGTAATTCATGCACAAATGTAGTCTCAACAAGATATGAAGCAAGTTTTAGAGATGCAAAGCATTGAATGAAATCACACATGAAAGAGACATGTTGAAGGTTCAAAAGCTTATATGGGACAATCGTGTATTCAGTCAACATAGTGTAGTTTCCAGGTCAATCCAAATACTATCTTACTCAAAACTTACATAAAAACATATTCATCAAATTTATGATTTAAAAATCACAGATTAATTCTCATCTATAACATTCATATTCTTATCAATCATTGGGAGGTAAAAAAGACAAAACCAAACACTTAAGGTGCAAAACATGCAAAAATAGAAAATCTTTTTGGATTTTTCGAAAAAATTTTCAATGTTTATGGGTTTGGAAAAAAGCATGCAAGTACAAGTGAAAACCTTCAAGTTTAAGCAAGAGAAAAGGTGTGACACATTAAAGCACAAAAATCAAGAAAATATCTGAACTAATAACTAACTAAAACGCAAGAATTTAAGGTAAAAACTAACCTATCCTCCCGTCACCCCCCCATACACACACTTGAACACAACATTTTCCTCAATGTTAAAATCAAAGTAAGAAGAGGAGATAAAAACACACCAAAAAGAAAGAAATTTCGAGAAGAAGAAGAAGATGATAAAAAACGTAAAGAGAAAAAGTAAGGGCAGAGAAATCAAATTTTGTTTCTGTATGATGGGTTACTTCCCATTCAACGTTTTTATTTAACGTCATTGGCTCGATGTCATGTTAATGATCCTCATTGCTCATAGACAAGCTCAACAAAGTGCATGTCCTCTAAGTTAGATTGAAAACCTTTAAGGAAAGGCTTCAAACTATGGCCATTGACTGTGGACCTCTTGCATGTATCCATGCTCTCAACCTCAACTGCACCATAATAAAAAACACAGTTAACAATAAAAGGTCTAATCCAACGAGAACGAAGTTTACCTGGGAAGAGGCTAAGGCGTGATTGGTAGAGAAGAACTTTATGACCCATATGAAACTCCTTCCTACTAATCATCTTGTCACTTAGACTTCTCCTTGTAAATCTTTATGCTCTCGTAGGCATCATTCCTTATCTCCTCTAACTCTTTCAATTGTATCTTCCTAAAATTTTCAGCCTTATCATAATTCAAGTTACCTTGCTTAATGGCCCAAAACGCTTTGTGCTCAAGTTCTACTAGAACGTGACAAGCTTTCCCATAAACCATCCTAAAGGGTGACATTCCAAAAGGGGTCTTGTAAGTTGTTCTATAAGCCCAAAATGCATCACCCAATCTAAGACTGCAATCCTTTCGATTAGGTTGCACTTTCTTCTCTAAGATAGACTTGATCTCATAGTTAGAAACTTTAGTTTGGTCACTAGTTTAAGGATGATATGTCATGCTAGTTCTTTGGAAAACACGGTACTTCTTCAATATGGCCTCAAAGGATCCATTACAAAAGTGCGTCCCCCTTTCACTGATTATTGCCTTGGTAATGCCAAACCTGTTAAAGGTGTTAGCCTTAACAAATCCAACGACAACCTTAGCATCATCAGTTATAGTAGGAATAACCTCAATCCATTTGGATACATAATCTGTAGAAATCAAGATATAAAGATAGCCATAAGAAAAGGGAAAAGGACCCATGAAATCAGTACCCCAAACATTAAATATCTCACTAAAAATCAAAGTAGTTTATGAAATCTGATCTCTCTGACTTATGTTACCAGTTCTTTGACATCTTTCATATGCTTTACGGAAGTGGAATGAATCTTTAAATAATGAAGGTCAAAAGAAATGACATTCAAGCACCTTATGAGCTGTGTGCTTGGCACCAAAATGACCACCATAAGAATAAGTATGATATAAAGCAAGTATGGAACTAAACTCATCTTGTGGCACACATCTCTGAATAACTTGACCTACACAAAACTTCCATAAATACAGATTATCCTAACAATAATACTTAGCATCAGCATGTAGTTTGTCTCTTTAGGATTTAGACATACTTGACAGTAGCTCATTAGTAACCAAAAAGTTAACTAAATCAGTATACCATGATCGAGGAGTAACATGGAGGACGACATACAACTCTTCATCAAGAAAGGTCTCCTTGACATGAAAGACATCAACTCCCTTGGCATTGAGTCAGCTTAAGTGATCAATAATAAGGTTCTCAGCTCCCTTCCTGTCCTTAATCTAAAGGTTAAACTCTTGTAGGAGCAAAACCTATCTGATAAGGCATGGCTTGGAGTCCTTTTTCTTTAAAAGATACCTAAAAGCTGCATGATCAATGAAAACAACAACTTTTGCCTTAAGTAAATGTGACCAAAACTTTTTAAAAGCAAACACAACAGTAAACAATTCCTTCTCATTTGTATGGTAATTGCACTGAGCCTCATCTAATATCCTAGAAGCATAACCAATTATATGCAAAGACTTCCCTATACGTTGCCCAAGAATAGCTCCAACTGAATAGTCACTCACATCACACATAATCTTAAAAGGAAGCTCCTAATTAGGTGGTTGGATGACGGGTGCCGTTGTCAACTTCTTTTTCAACAAGTCAAACGCATCCTTGCACTCTTACGAGAAGATGAACTTGGCATCCTTGGCTAGTAACTTGCATAAAGGTGCAGCTACCTTTCTAAAATCCTTGATAAACAATAAAAAGACTTACCAGCCAGGTGCTCAAGCATTTGGCCGATGAAAGGCAAAGAAAAATGGTCCTTTTTCGTCGCTAAGTTCAACTTCCTATAATCGATACACATTCACCAGCTAGTTTGCACATGTGTGGGCACCAACACATTCTCATCATTCTTCACCACAGTAATGCCCGTCTTTATAGGAATCAAATGGATAGGACTTACCCACTTGCTATCGTAGATAGGGTATATGACACTTGTATCCAAGAGCTTCAAAATTTTGACCTTCACCACCTCCATCATGGGAGGATTGGCCGTCTCTACATCTCCCTCAAAAGCTTGGAATTATCATCTAAAAGGATAGGACTAATTCCTTTAATGTTATCTAAAGTCCATCTAATGGCAGAAGGTAAGACTTTCTTGCAGGGAAGAGGAAAATAAGCGAACATATCCAATTTTGGCACCATATAAGAAGACTGCAATGCCATAATAGCATCAATCACATAGGGTTCCAAAATCATGGCACCATTGGTGTTAACCTCAAAAGATGAGAAGAAGGAACACATAAGAGCAATATTAACGCAATCATCACCACTATAAGCACAAAATTCATCCAACAGATAATTGATATCCAAGTTATGTAATTTATGCACATCATCATTATATTTCTTTGCCTCATTAAAATTAAACATGACATGTTCATCATCAATCCTTATAGATAAACTGTAATCATCACAATTAATCACAGTCTTAACAGTTTTAAAAACTGGTCTCCTAAGTAGAAGAGGTGAACGTATGTGAGGGTGATCAACATATATCTCAATGATATAAAAATCATAAGGGAAAACCAAGCTACCAACTTTTGCTAACACATCTTCTAATAAACCCAAAGGATAGACAAAAGACCTATTAGTAAGTTGAATGATAACAAAAGTGCTTTTCAAAGAACCAATATTAAGAGAATCAAAGATGGATTTCGACATCACACTAATTGAAGCTCCTAAGTCACACATAGCCTTATCAAAGCACATATTACCAATCACACAAGGGATAGAAAACGCAATTAGGTCTCCTTACTTAATAGGTAATTTATTTTGGAGAATAGCACTTACACTCTCTCTTAAGCCAACTATATCGCCATTTTTGACCTTGTTGGCTCTCTTAGTGGTGCACATCTCCTTAAGAAATTTATCATACTTGGGCGCATGTCTTATTGCCTCCAGCAAAGGAATGTTGATCTTAACCTTTTTAAACAACTCTAATATTTCTGTCACCTTATCCTTTTTCTTTTGCCTGTTAGAACTCAAAGGGAAAGCTGGAGTTAGCTTATAAGTGGAATCCATCTGGTTAGGAGATACCTTAGAAGCATGAAATGGTTTCTTGGGTTGATAAGAAGGTTCGACACCCATCAGGTAAGAGGGTGGTGCTGCCGATTTTGGGTTTTATATTTAACCTCTAACTCATCCTCCTTACCCAAAATAATCACTTAGTCTCCAATCTCTTTACCACTCTTTAGCTTAAGTGTAAAAACACTTTCCTTTCCTTATAGCCATTGGGATAACAATCTTTTAGAATTTTGGGCTTCCATCTTTCTAAGGTTAGATGCCAACTATCCTATTTACCTCTCAAGTTTTTGGATGCCTGACCTTGTCTCTTGCTGAAAAGAATTATAGTTCTGTTGAAAGGACCTAAAATTTTGTTACTTGGGCAAGGTTTTAGATGCCATAGTTTTCATCATATCTATAACCTCGTTTAAAGAATGATTAGAAGAAAAAGAAGGGTTAGAAGGTGGCAGCATAGGTTTGGGAATGTTTAGTTATGGTTGAAATCTAGGGGGGTTGGGTGCTCTTGCTCTATTTGGCATAGGTGGTTGCTGAGGATTCCTATAGTGAAGGTTGGGGTGATCTCTCCATCCCAAATTGTAGGCCTAAGAGTAGGGATCATGCTTTCTCTATGGCTTAGCATTAAAAACGTCACCAACTGCATTCACATAGTCACTATAATCATTTTGCATAGTGGGGCATGTCTTAGCATTATGACCATGATGGAAGAACAAGAGCAAACAACAACTTGCATACCACCACTCATAAAGGATTGCATAATAGAAGTAAGCTCATTAACCTTGTTCCTTAAGTTAGAGACAGTTACCTTATTCACACGTCTATGATGAGCTCGGGTGATAAACTGCTTAGAATTTGCAGCCATATCATTGATTAAATGACTTGCCTCCTCGAGTGACTAACTGTATCAACAATACCCCTATCTTGGGGAGTTGAACCCTTATAGAAATATTGAATAGGGAGTTGATTAGAATTTGGTGGTAGGGGAATTAGTTGCAGAGCATCTCAAACCTCTCCTCATACTCAAATAATGATTCATCATGAGCTTGCCTTATCTCATATATCTCCTTCCTGTTGTTGGTGACTCTTGAAGATGGGAAGTACTACTCCTAGAAAAGTCTCCTAAGTTCATTACACATCCTTATGGAAATAGATGGGATTGAGAACAACCACTCGTTAGCTGCCCCTGTAAAGAGAAAGGGAAAGCTTTCAGCTTGACTTGCTCCTCCTCCACACCATTTGGTTTCATTCCATTGCAAATCATGTGGAACTTATTAAGATGAGCATATGGATCTTCACCTACAAAACTGTTAAAAAAAGGAAGCAAATGGATAAAACCAAGTTTTAGCTCAAAATTAGCATTCTCAACATTAATAGAAAAAGGATGGTTCTCCAAGTCAGGAGCAACAAGCTCCTTCAAAATTGTTTGTTGTGCAACTTCCATGTCTTCTTGGTAATGGTAAGTGTGAGTGATCTCGGGAATAAGAGATGAAGATGAATCAGAGGCATTATGATCAATGTAGATGCCATATGGTGATGAGTCGGCGGGCTATGCATGTGTGAAAGCTAACTCTTCCTCAAAGTTTGATTAGAAGAGTGGATTGAATGAATAGTGTTGTTCAAGGATGATGGGATCATGCCGCGGTGTATGGGTAGGTGTTCGAATGGAGTTGATAAAGAAATTTATGTAGAATTGGTCTAAGTTGGCTTGTTATTGATCTGAGAGTTGCTCTATAGATGGTTAGGACATACAACCTTCAAAGAAAAAGGTTAAACTCACCAAATCACAAAAAGAAAGGAAAATAACACGCAAGATATAACAGAAAGCTAAAAGTCAACACTTTAAACCTCAGTAATGATGGCAAAAATTTGATAGGTTATCGTTAGCCTACAAATTTAATCCCCTAGTTAAATTGATTTGTAGTATGGTTAAGCAAGGGTATCTCCCCACAAAGATCAAAAAATAAGGAAGGTTTTTTTTTAAATGGGCAAATAGAAGTTGAATGCAAGACAAAAACTAAGGTGAATGATCACGTTATACTACTTCTAAAATGCTAAGATGCATAAGGCAATTAAGAGAAGTTAGGATAATTAAATTATCCAAGTGAGTGCAAGTGTGCAGTAAGAAGATGAGAAAAAGAGTAGAAAGTTTTTGATGGTTTTAATGCAAACTGCATGTAGAATTAAATAAGGGAAAGAATAGAATGCCGAGATTTAATTCCTATAATTTGAATGCAACTAAATGTTCCATTTGCTATGCATGAAATTAACTATTAATGCATGAATTAGTGCTATGTTAATTTGCATGCAAGGATGAATGCAAACCTATGTGAAGCAATTAGATTAAGTGTATGACGTACATGAATGCTATGCATGAACTAATGCTAGATTACATGACATAATAGGATCAAATTGGGGGATTTTTGTTTGCTTGCATTTAAAGAAAACAAGCAAAGAAAGAAGAAGAAGTGATTTCAGTTTAGAAAATAAAAATAAAGTCGAAAGTTTTCAAGAGAGAAATTTCTAGGAAAATTTGAGTAAAAAGTTCAGATTAATTAAAGACCAATTACAAAGGTTTTCATTAAATCCTTAGGTTTTTTTTAACCATTAAAAATGAATTATTTCTTAGATTGGAAAATTCGGGTTCATTAATCAAAGATAGATGCATTCAAAACAAGCATGACATGTAACAACTTCTTGTTAATGCCTTAATCCAAAACTGGCATTAACAACACAAAGACAAGAGCATTAAGATCAAAATCAAGTTTGCTAAGCCTGAGTCAATTTTCAAGAAAGCTATCATGCATAAAATTAACCTATGTCTTGATCCAAGCAATTAAAACCTCCAAATAAGCTTAAATTTTAATTAGGTGTTGCTACTTAACCTCATCACTTTATTGTCCAGCAATTAAATTAATCAAATAGCATACAAATTATTCATGCAAAATTCAAATTCATGACTTCAAATCCACATGCGTAATTTAACAATCATGTCAACATCAAGAGCAAAAACTTTTAATCATAGATTCATCAATTTTATGTGTATGCCTGTCATGAAAACAACCATAAATTTAGCTAATAGTCTCAACAAATTGAAAAAGAAAATTTAATTAATGATTTTAATTAAAACAAAGCTAAAAATCGTCATAGAAAATATAGTGTAGAATTCGGGTATAACAAGAAGAAGAAGAGAAGAAAATAAAACTATATTTCTACCCAGAGAGAGAAAGAGAGAATATAGGAGAGAGAAAGAGCAAAGATAGATTCATGTCTAAAGAAGAGAGAAAATGTGAATATCCCCAAAAACTAATGATAAAGGACCCTATTTGTATTAAAGGAGGTCTGGTCATCAAATCCTTATAGAGAGGATTTATTTTCTAAGTAGAATTAGGTCTTTCTTTCCATGTAGGAGAGGATTTTTTTTCCAAGTAAAAGTAGGTATTTCTTTCCTTGTAGGAGAGGATTTCTTTTCCAAGTAGAAATAGGTCTTTCTTTCCTAGTATGAGAAGATTTCTTTTCCAAGTAGAAGTATGTATTTCTTTCCTTGTAGAATTAGGATCTTCTAGAAGCTTCCCTCCAATTCAGGCACGCTTCCTAGGGCTTAAATGGCAGTCTATGTGTGCTTTCATGTAGGCATAACGTGTCCTAAGATGGTGACATGGTAGGCGATGTGGCATGCTGACCAAACGCCAAGTGTCATCCATGTGTACCAATCAGGTGCTACTAGCTGATCAATCCGATCTTCATTTCTCCTAATCTATATGTGCCATGACTGTCTGGATTATTCTTGGATCCATTTCTCGGAGTGACAAATAAGAATCTTAAAAAATGTAGAAATATTAGTTGAAGTAGGACTCTTTATCCAAGTAGGATTCCTAATCCTTTTGGGATTAAGATTTCACCATCTCTTGCCAGGTTCAACTCCAGATTCTTATTTTGTCTGATTCTCTCGAAAACAAGAAATCCTGGTTGCATTAAGATTTGGGGAATCCTAATCCTTATAGGATTAGGATTTCTACAACTTTGGTCACCTTGGGGTATTTCGACCTCCTCATTCTGAAATGACATCCAAAAGTCCTAAATCACCCTCCTTAGTATAATTTTCCTCACTTGATACCTAAACACCTGAAATGATAAAATCAATGCAAGTCACGTGATTTAGACATCAAATGAGAATAAAAGCTAAGTGTAAAGGTATAAAAAGATAAGAAAATATGAGTGCATCAAATTCCTCCACATTTAGCTCTTGCTCATCCTTGACTAAGGAAAAAGAAAGAAGGACAAAAGAAATATACTAAGGAAAAGTCGTGACATACAAAAAGCTAGTATGGATGCAAAAGCAAAGGAAAATGTGTATGTAAATGTAGTGAAATTTTTCTTAAGTGTTACAGCTTTTCTCCCAACCTTCCAACAACATCAAAGAAGGACAAACATCATAGACAAAAGGAACCCGTGACACTCAATCCATAAAATTAATAAACCTACCCTGAATGTAAGAACCAAGCATGATAACATATAAGACTTAGTGGAAATCTACACCATGTAAAAATAATAGGTCCTCTCATTGTTATACTCTCCAACATTGAAAGTATTTAAGCCTTATATATGTTTAACCCTAATAAATTCAAACAATGCAATGGTCTACCATATGCTTTCTCTTCAATTTCGATTATACTACTACATATACATACACATCACAAATCAAAAGGTCTTAACAAGGATGTAACTTGGCTAGGCTAGGGGTGAGGTAAAAGAAAGGTAAAGAAAAGGTTAAGTATCAAAGAAAGCAGAGCATAAAAATAATCAATGACATATATGTCGCACCATGCATAACATCAAACAATCTAGCACAACTTAACTTTTCATTTGAACTTTCAATCCCAATAATATTGAACAAGAAAATCACGTGGGGAATCCTTTTATTTTATTTGTACTCTTGACCTCAATCTTTTTCATTTTTTTCTACCTGAATACTCCCCCTTAATAATTATACACAAAACAGGCCATATAACATAAATAACGAAACATACACAACCTCCTCAAGTTTAACTCAATAAGAGCATGCTCTACTAACCATGATAGGGGTTAGAAAGATAAATCAAATAAGAACAGGATAAGTTAAATATGGGTAAAGCAAAGAATAGATAATAAGCTCAAGTGGGCTAACTAGTGGTCAATATGATTTGGGTTGGCTTTTTGGTTAAGTGGTTTAAAATCCTAGGGGCCTTTTCCATGTTTATGTAATGCATGCACAACTGTATTCTCAAGAAGATATGAGGCAAGTTCTAGAGATACAAAGCATTGAAAGAAATCACACATCAAAGAGACATGTTGAAGGCTCAGAAGCTCAAATAGGACAATCATCTATTAAGTCAACATAGTGTAGTTTCAAGGTCAATCCAAATACTATCATGCTCAGAGCTTATATAAAAACATATTCATCAAATTTATGATTCAAAAATCATAGATTAATTCTCATATATGATATTCATACTCTTATCAATCATTAGGAGATAAAATGACAAAACCAAACACTTAAGGTGTAAAACATGCAAAAATAGAAAATCCTTTTGGATTTTTCGAAAAAGTTTTCAATGTTTATGGGGTTTTTGGAATAAAGCATGCAAGTGCAACTGAAAACCTTCAAGTTTAAGCAAGAGAAAAGGTGCGACACATTAAA